>VMDO01034071.1:0-17343 GCA_007922755.1 Pedetes capensis | reverse complement strand
AAAAAAAAGGGTCCTGGGGTGCAGCGCGGCAGTCCAGCACCTAACAGACAAGCAGGCATAGAGCCCTGAATTCAAACCCCCATAGAGAAAAAAAATTATAATAATAATAAAATAAAAATTAAAAAAAAGTAAAAGAAAAAGAAAAGAAAAAAAATAGAATAAAATATAAAATAAAATAAAATTCCAGACCTCACACATAGATGCTCCCACATACATATAACAACTCTTGTAGTCAGGTGCAGTGATGGACGCCTGGAATCCCTGTGGCTTGGGGGATGGGGGAAGGAGGGTCGCAAGCCCGAGATCTGTGCAGCCCAGCAGGAGCCTGTCTCAAAAAGCAAAAAATATATGGGCTGGGGGCACAGAGTGTCGGTCCAGCTTCCACAAAGGAAGCAGGCTCAAGACCCTGGGTTAACTCCTGTTAACAGCAGAAGCATATTTTCTTGGAGGTGGAGTCTGAACTGATTACACCCAGTTCGACCAGGTGGAGTTGATAATGCAGGGTGCAGTGCTCCCAACAGAGCTCAGGGTGGCAGTATTTCCACACAATCCACAGTAACCGTCGGTCTTATTGGGTCGATATAACCAAACTCTTCATAATAACCTGGATTTAATTGGGGCCCCGAGTGCCCAAAGAGACTGTTCCACGAAATATTCTGTGATTATTGTATTGTTCAGGAGGCAGTGGAACCTGTGGGGTCTTCCCTGGAGTTCTCCCTGTCCCATGTAGATCGGGCACCAATTCCCCAAATCAGAGATTTCCTCCCCAAAACCTACAGCATGGGGGGAATATGGCTGCTATCATGGAGTTTTTATTGCAGGGTTTTCCGCCCACTTGGGAGGACCATATCCTCTTGTGGGCGCGATGCTCTCCTGCCGACCCAGAGGGAATCTGAAACAGATTTTGTCGTGTGCTCTCGGAACTGCTCTGCCTGTGGCCAAGTGTGCCGCTAGGCTCTGCCGAAAAGGAGCTCTCTGTCCGAGCGGGGCTCAGTTGCCTCCATAAACCCCAGATTTCTCCACAGTACAGTGGGGTGATTTGGGCTCACCTCTGGTGTGTCTGGGATCCGGGTATATGTGTGCCCAAATTTCTGTGGAGTTTGCGACTGTAGACCTGACCCACCGCAACTGGAAGGAGGGAGCCGAGTCTCAGCTCTAGACATGGATCGCTGGCACTGGCTTCCCCATTCGCTCTGCGGCCGCTATGGAGGGCGTCCATGTGCCCCCTCAAGCTGACTCACCTAGGATCTGCATTCTGTGTCCCGCAGGTGTGGTGAGAGTGTGCTGCCAAGGTTGCACTCCGTGTTGGGTCCGGGCCCTGTGGGTGCATGTGCGTGAAGTCCCCTCCAAGTCTCTGGGATTCTACCCGCCCTCTGTGTGATGGCAAAATGGCAGTGGTCCCGCTGCTGGCATCTGTGTAGCTCCTCTGAAGCCTAATCCTTGATTTCAGTGTACGCCTAGTTTCATTCTCTATCTCTCAAACTAAATTATCATTGTTTCTATTTATTCAATTTGAGTTTTAAACCCCTAATGGAGGCTTCCCATTGCTCCGGAACAGAAGGCGTGTGTTATCTGTCCGCCATCTTGACTCCGCCCCACTTGGTGTTTAATTTGTGCTACTTGATCATAGTTTATATTCCTTTAGACAATGGCTTAAATTATTTCCAAAATAAGGGTAAATATAAATATCTTAAATAAATCATAAAACAACACACTCATTCCAAGTAAATTGGTACATTATAGGATATAATCTATTTCTTGTTGATACATACTGTAGCTGAATTTCTAAGAATATTTATTTGGCTCATTCTGGATTGTTTATTTAGAGTTTTATTTGAGGATGATGTATGCCTGGATTAGTCTTATAAGCAACAGAGATGAAGCTGCTTAAGAGACAAAGTTTGGGACTTGGGGCTTTTACACAATCCGTTTTCTCCCTTTGAGAGTTTTCTCCCATTGGGTGACAGGCTCATCTTACCATTTGGATCTCTGGTTAAATATGTCACCAGATAGGCATTCACAGATCACAGCTCAACAGCTTTCCCCACACCTGCCATTGTACCACACTTGTATTTTTGCCATAGCATTTGACCATCACTGACATTTTCTTATTTGTTCAGGGTCTGACTCCTCTTAAATAGAACTTCCATGAGAACAGAGACTTTTTCAGCCTTATGCTTTGACATATCTTCATGATGCTTGGCAGCCTAATTTCTGTAATTAGCTATTCATACTTTTTGGGGAAAGAATTTATTTATTTTAAAAAATGGACAAATAAAAATTGTATTACTACTCATTCTATTCCTTTTATATTAAAAAAATTAAGTAAACTTTTCCCCAGATGGTATATAATGGAATCATTAAATGTATAGAAAAAAATTTCAGGATTATACATGTGATTGCCACTGTGTGAGATATGCAAAAAGAATGGAGAAAGTGGTGGTTTCTAGCTTTTGTGTAATATTCTAGGTTAATGGGCTATTTTTGCTCCTCTATAACCCATCCATTTTTCCAAGTTCTTTCTGTATTACTGTGCTTTGGCTTCTAGTATCGTTAAGCCAGTGTTTTAGATGATTTGTTCTTCTGTAGGCCCCTACTGACTGCCACATGTGCACTGTATTTGCATATTAATCCAGAATTTCTAGTCAGTTAAAACATTAATGGGGATTTTTGTCAGAGACTGATAGGAAAACTCTGATGGAGCCACATCAGAAGTGGTGGCAAGGAGAGGACAGGAGTAGATAGAATGGAAATGAACATCTGTTGAACAGAAGTAGTGCCAGGTGGGGAGGTGGAATGAATTGAATCCAGAATTTTAAGTACAACTCTCCTATCCTACTGTATTCTTCTCTTCTTTACTCTTCTTTAAAGATCTGAAAAAACATTAAGGATTGTGATGGCGCCTGCCACCTTTGTGAAGACAAAGCCCTGCATTATTTCATCCCGTACCCCAATGCGTTGTAGAAATACTCAGGAATGAACTTCTATAAACAGAAAGGGAAGTGAAAACTGAGGCAACTTCGAAGTGACTGAAAACCTTCTTGTCACATATTTCTTTACAGGAGTTCCATTCAGTCATGCTTCAGGCCAAGCTGGAATCTACTCTAATAACATGTCAACAATAGTCTACACAGCATGGTCATCTCACAGATATTTTTGAGGGCATAATGTTGGAAGGAGTTTTTATGTAGATCATCTAGTATGTTCCTTAAACTCCAAGTGATGAAAAGGGAACCCAATGTAAAACAATGTTCCACTTTCCTAACCTTTTAGCTTTAGCTGTGGTTTAAAAATTCTTCCCAGGATTCACTTCTCTTTTTCTCTTCTCTCTCCTTCAACAAAAATTCTGGTTAATTATCAAATCCTTTCCCTTAGTTCTTTGAAATGCCTCCTATGTCATTCTCTTGCTGTTCTCATCTTCGTAAATTTAGTCCTGGTACTCAGACAACTCCGATTGTCCTGCCCAAGGTCTTTTACATGTAGCTGATACATTGACCCTTCCAAACAGTGGTGTTTATCAGACCACTTCTCTGCTAAAACAATCAATACATACTATTTCTTCACTCCCTCTGGCCATACTTTTCTAAAGAGCAGTATGCATACATTGCCTGACACATGCCAAATAACTGGACAATTCCAAGCTCATGGAAATTTTAAACATAATCAGACAGAGAAGTTTCCCGCTTGATTTTATAATGTTGAGCTCTGCCTCCAGATATTCAGGAGGATGAATTCACAGCCCTGGCCCAGTGAGGATTAGAAAATTTTGAAACACTGAATGATGGGATGATTTCTAAACTAGGAGAGCATTCAAGATCTCTCCAAGTCTCCCTAACCATACTTTTCATTGTCCTCTCACATTGCCTTCTGTGTTATATAGGTTAGTTGTACAATTCCCCCAATACATATAATGTCAAATTGCTTCTATATGGACTATATCTCTTTTTTTCTAGAACATCCTGGACCAGGTTTCCCTGGAAATTTACTCTTAGAGATTTGCATGCAGTTAATTATGGAGTGCTCATGGAAGCAGTACCTTGCAAGGAGTGGGTCTGAGGAGGGGAGGGAGTTGAGCTGTGAGGCAATTACAACAGGCTCAAGCCATAACATTGAGAGCTCACCTAGGGTGCCCTGGAACTGGAAGGCACTAAGGGTTGTCCTGATAGAAGCATGGGCTGGGCATTTCTACTCTACACAGACAATCTTTAGAAGAAATCTTCCTCCAGAAAGAGTGTGACCTTGGGTCAGGCAGCTGCCTTCTGAGGAAGGGCCTGGTTAGTACCTGGATGGGAGACCGCCTGGGAACACCAGAAGTTGTAGGCTTGGGAGAAGGACCTGGCAACCCCCTCCCAAAAATCAATCTGCCATTGAAAACCCTATGAACAGCAGAGAAGTACTGACAATAGTGTTTCCCCTGTTGTACAGAGGGTTGCTATGAGTCGGATACTGACTTGACGGCACCTAACAACAACAATAACGATAGTGGCTGCAACATTGGGCTCAAAGATAAAAAGATTGTGTGCATGGCACAGTGTTGGGTAGTGTTTCATTCTGTTGTATGTGGGATCACTGTGAGGCATATCTGACTTCATGTCATCCAACAACAACAACAACTGTGTTTATTATATTCATTATCCTTAATGCTCAAGTTATGTTATCCCACCTATAACAAGTGGGGATCTGTTCAATGCAGCTCATAGGTCTTTCTTATTTCTAATTTCAACCACTATATAATTTTATTTCTAATATTGGCACTGGTTTTTGTCATTAGTTTTACCTACTACTATGAATACTTGGATTTTCTCTCTATTAGTATTTTCATTGTACATATTTGTGGGATACAGAGTCATGTTTTCATTCATGTTTTCATTCATATGTGGGAGATAGATCTAGTTTAAAGACACACACACACACACACACACACACTTGTTCTTATCTAAGACTGGAAAGTACAAGTGGACTCAACAGAATGGTACTAGTAGGAGGAAGAGAGTGATAGACAAGGTAGGAAGGGGAGAGGCAAAGGGGAACAACAGAGAGGGATAAACAGGGATAGAAAGAATGCAAAATATAGGGTCCAACTCTATAACAATCCCCCCAAATCATGCTATACCTCATAATTATGTACAATTATCATTATGTTATTCAAAATTTTTTCTGTAAAATGTTTAAGGGGATGGAAGTGTCAACAAATTCTGATTTGATAATTATACACTGAACGTATAAACTGCATTATAACTCTGTATCTCATAAACATGTACAATTAAAATACTAATAAAAATACTAGGAGCTTTTAAAAATAGGTTTTACAATGTTAGAAAAGTTTCCTTCTCTTAATAGTTTGCTAAGGTTTTTAAACTAAAAGATGAATCCAGTAATACTTAAAGGTCTTTATATTGAGAGATTATAATGATTTTTCTCTTTTATTCTATTAATGGGAAGAATTAAATTACTGGAGTTTTTAAATGTTAAACCAACTTTGCATTTCCCGAGGAAATGGATTTTGCTCAAGATATTGGATCTTTTTTTTTTTTTTGTATTGCTAAATTTAGATTGCTAATATTTTGTTTTAAGACTTTTTCCTTTCTACATCTGGAAATTTTATTGTCAACCTTTTGATAGTTATTTCAGAAATAATAGGATGCCTTTATAACTTAAGATCTGAAGGCAAACTATATTTTCCACTTTCCTCCTGAATAGTGCAAGGGCTTCAGAGCATTTGCCTCTGGTCTCCACCTTTACCAGTTTATATGCTATTGTTCATTATTTTAGTTGTCTTCTTTTTGGTTCAAGCCCATAAAATAGACAAGTAGTAACTTTTCATTTTTCATCCATGTTTTAAGTGGGTCTTTAATATAGCTTTCCCTAGACATCCTTGAAACCTATTTTCTAATTTTATTCTTTAAAATTGTAGTCATACCATTATTTATTGACCACAAATCCACAAATCGGTGGATCATACTTCCAGCAATAGATCAGCCACGTGGACAACCAAATATGCTAAGGGTTTGCTTCTTGGGAACCTGTCTGTATTTCTAAAAGGTTTCAGAGCAGACCTGTAATGCTATGGTAGTGTGCTGTTATGCCAAAATATCATGCAGAAATAGATTCAAAACAGTCTCAATGTTTTTTATTCTTTCTATTTCCGTCACTGTTCATAATGAACTTTCCATTATGACATAGATATGGATTAGGGGAAAGCATTGTATGTATTGAAGGAGTTTGAGCTACCTGCACATGTAACTTATTTGTTAATTCTAGATTTCTGCTTTACACATTCCAATCTTATGATTAGATGAGCTGGAGAATACTCAGTTCACAGTGAGTATTTGATCATCTATTGTTATGGCAATTGATTGTCTATTGTCAGGTATTCTGCTAGGGCCCAGTAGCAAACCAGGAACTGTATCTTAGAAGGAAACTAGTCATCTAAAGAAGCAGACAGGACTTTACTAAAAACCCCTACACATCTGTGCTGTAGTGATTCCATGCATTGCTGTGCATGCTTCTCAATGCTATGTCCTCCTTGGCAGAGGCATTTTGAGTCCCATTGGGTCTCTTGGGCATCAGCGTTGAGTGCTAGAATGGCAAGTACTGTAGCTGAATCAGTTGCAGAGTCTTCTCTTGCTCCACTCAAAAAGGCAGTGTTAAGGGTGCTCAGGATATTGTGGCATACAATGCCTCCAAAATCCAAAGAGGGTGTTCCCTCCTTTGATGTGGCTGCAGCAACTTTGGGAATGTTATCTTGATTAATGGGCTCTCAGAAACTTCACCAACTTTGTTGTTGCTAGGTGCCATTGGGTCAGTGCCCGACTCATAGCAACCCTACATAAAACAGGCGAAATATTATTGTAGTGCTTCTCTGCTATTCATAGGGTTTTCAATGGCTGATTGTTTTTCGGGAGTGGGTTGCTGGGTCCTTCTCCCAAGCCTACAGTACCTGCTGTTCCTAGACAGTTGCTGCACACCAGCTGCAGCTTAAGATCCAGGGGTTCCCGGAGGCAGATGAGGAGTTGGTGATGGGTAACAGACACAGCAGCTCGGAGGCAGTGTGACCTTGTTCCATTTATTTTTCAGATAGTCCAGCCTTTTATACAGAACTACAATTCACTAAATCTTATGAAAGGTCAGAAAAAAAGACAAGGAAATTGGTAGCATTGATGGATTACATCAAGGTTTTGTCAACAATCACTTGATTAAATTATCACATGAGTGTTAGGTGGTGATCAAAGTAGGAGATGAACTTAGAGACAAATTGTGTCTACTTCAAAGAGATAAACCAAGACGACCTGAGCACCTACACATCCTATGTTTAAATCAATTAACTATTCTAACTTTATGCAGGAATTAGGGGTGGTTAACTGTTACCTGTGTGTCACCCCACTGAGTCCATTTGTTATGACAAATGGGTGCTTTGTCTTATCAGAATTATTTGTTTACTGTAGGGCTGTTGGTACAAAGGCTTGTTTGTGTTTACTCAAGGAGTTTACGCTGTTGGAAGTCATTCAAGAATTTCCCTTTGAAAGCCTGCTAGGGAGGTTTGTCAACTCCCAATCTGAATCAGCAATGCTCACAGAGTCAGAAGATTATATATTTACATATATTACTTGTTTTTCATTAATATCTCCCAGAAATCTACAATATGAAGAAAACAGTGACCAATTCAAATTTAAGAAAAAGAAAAGACAAGACTCCAAGTCCCTTTCCATGAAGAGACCTTCTTTTTGGAGGTATTCTTCCCCTTTCGGTAGACTTTCCCTCTGTGGCAAGAGGTACTTTTCCCCTTTTGGTAGACTTTCCCTCCGATGCCTTTATTAAAGATACTCTTCCTCATGTGGGGACTCTGTCTACCCATCATGAGTGGACCTGGACATGGCAGACAGTCTCCCATCCAAGCACTAACAAGGCCTGACTCTGCTTAGTTTCTGAGATCTAATGGGATTGGACACTACATTGGTATGGCTGTAGGCTCACCAACTTTATGGATACCTACATTGTCAATGATGTAGACTCTCCATTGTGATAACTCAAGTTAAAGCCTATCAGTACTCATTTTTTTATTACATAGATAAAATTATATTTCTGTAGGCTGCCCATCTTTTTCATTTTAGGGACATGCTGATTGATTTTAGACAATAGCCCAAATATTCCAGCAGGAAAAATAATTGCTTATCATTTTGTCACAGTTTCTCCTTGTGATAAGTATATCCATCTAGTTTATGGCAATTGAGCACTGACACCTGGGCTTTGCTGCTCTGGAACCCATCACCCCAATTGAAGGAGGAGCCCATCTCAGTAGTAGCACCTCTCACTGTGAGCCCTGCTTCAGCCAGTAGAGAGTTAAAAGGATATTGTCTTGCTGTCCTCAGGAATATATTTCTAACTGCTTTCCTAAGGGGGATATCCTCTGGCCTTTGTAGAGTGGAGGCTGGGTGAATGTGTAATTTCCTCATGATAATTTCTATCTACTATTCTAATCTTTCTACACCTTTGGATTCTTTCTTCTGTATCATGATACCCTGGGGCACCTTTAGCTCATTGATTGCATTTCTCCCTTGAGGCTAGGTATCAGTCATCTAACTCAGCAAACTGTTAGAACTTGAGAGTTAATACTCTATGTGAAGAATCTCTATGTTGTCTCATATTCATTAATCCAGCCCAACCTAATTTTATATTTTATTCACTTTGCTCTGACATCTTTAGAATAGAATTCTATGTGTATTTACCAGATTTGTGCCAAAATATGTTAAAGAAATCTTATTGAAAATAAGCTGTTTTTTATCTTTCTCCCAGGAACAAGCTGGTATCAGGCTCTAGAGAAAAAGGGACAGTTGGGATGGTCTTAAGAAAAAAAGCTATCCTATTTCAAGGCAGCTGCCCAGGTGAGTTTTTCAGGGCCATTAATCAAGCAAAGACTATTGTTCTTAGACAAGGAGGGCAGGCTATTTCTGCTGGTAAGAAACTCAAAGTAGCTTGGGGGTTCACAGTTTTCAATTCTTTTGTGTCCATTCCGATGTCTAAATCATAGTTTCCCATTACTCCCCAATCAATGCCATAATGTTCAGATTTGGGGAGTCTGTATTCTGCAATAGGATTACAATGTAATTTGGATTCACAAATTCTTATCCTTATGTTTTTGAATTATGATGTAATTTGAATCCACAAATTAAAAACATTTGGGTTGGATTTTCCATGATGACATATCCACAGCTACAAGAAGCAAGATTATTTTGTGACTCTTGTTGAAGCTTTATGGTTCTCTGTGACTTGAGCTGAGAGTTTGAAGCTCTGAGCCTACCATTTATGACTGTAAGATATTCAGGTGGAAGCCACCACCTTAGGGACCTTATGATCACCATTCCTATAACAATAGTCAAATATAGTGGCCACTTGGTTCTCTGAGGTATAGGCTTCTTTAAACATCTCATCATAATCAAGCACAAGTGATAATATTTTTTATCAGGATGCCTCCACATGTCACTTATAAGTATTGTAGTTCCCATTAGTAAAGAGTTTAACACTGTGGTTTGGCCTTGGCCAAAGATGACCAATCTAATCATAAAGTTCTGTCTCTGAAGGTTTTGATCCTGAATACTTTATCATTCAGGAGCCAGTTGGAAAACAGAAACCACTGTTGCTGTTTCAAAAGAGATACATTATTATGGAGAATTGGGGGGACAGGAATTGAAGAACTACAAGAAAATTAGGGAAAAACTAGGGTAACACAGGTAATAGTTTCAGGAAGCAAGTACCATTAAAGCCTAGGGAAAATAAGGAAAGAAACTGGGGTCACCCAAATTTAGAATCTTAGAAAATGGGCCCCTCCTGCTGAAAAAGCAGCTTAGCCTTCATGGTGCTGGTCCCTGGGAAGATTTGCAATGAGACTGGTACTGAAAGAAGCTAGAGATAGGAACTCAACTGGCAAAGGGGTTATTGACAGGAATAACTGGCAATCAGCATGGAGTAATTCTGTCCTCTCCTCTTTTTGCTTTCCAGATTTTTTTTCTTCTTTTTCCTTGGTCATCCCCATTGGTATAACTTTAACATGATGCCAGGAAAGGAAATGAAATATGCAGACTTCTAGCTCTGTCCTTACAAAACAGAGTGTAGGAGTGTGGACTTGTTAAGAAATAATAGTTTCTCGCAATTGGCACAAAGACATTCCTCCTTGGCTTGGAGATTAAGAGGAAAAAGGAGGAGATGAAAATAGTCCTGCTCTCTACTCATAGGAATTCTCTCTAAAGCATTGTCTGTTGTGATAACAGTCATTGGGCCAGGTTGCTTTTAACAAATCCAGGGCAGTTGTGTGTAGAGCATCATATTCAATGGAGTTTGGTTTTCATCCTCTGTTCTCAGCTTTAATGCTTTAAAAAGTTTTGGGTCACCCAGAATTATCTCATTCCATATCCTATCACACTATTAGTTTAGTAGTAGAATTTATTTCTTTTTCTTAAAATAATATATTTTATTTATAGCAGCATATGGCTGAAAAGTTAAAATGTTAAAAAGTTACATTCATTTTTAAATAAGTAAATATTTTGGAATTTATCATCCAATTAATAGTATTGGCATATAACATAGTTACCAGCCAGGCACGGTGGCACATACCTGTAATCCCAGTAGCTTGGGAGGTGAAGGCAGGAGGATCACAAGTTTGAGACCAAAGGCAGTCTATGCAACTTAGTGAGAACCTGTTTCAAAAAAAAAAAAAAAAAAAAAAAAGTAAAAAAAATGGACTGGAGGTGCCGCTCAGTGGTCTTGCACTTGTAAAGCATGTAAGCACAAAGCCCTGGGTTCAACCCCCAGTACTGCAAAAAACAAACAAACCATGGGGCATTATTATTGTTAGTCAAAACAAAATTCTATATAACAATTCTTTTTTAGTTAAATGATGGCTATATTTTAGAATTTCTGATGTGAAGCTTCTATTAAAATATGTTTATGTCCCTTCTGTTGTGTTTGGATAAATGTACAATAAACATGGGATGGGAGCTATTAGTCTTTGATACTTACCTTCTCATCTCATAAAATCCAATTTAAAATTAATGTTTTCCCTCACTGCTGACTTGGTATAAGCAGGTACAAATCAATTTTATCATTCATATTAGACAGATTTTGTTGTAAAATAGACCAGATATGGATATTGTTTGAGGCTTCAGCTATCCATCAAACACAGATGAAGATATCTGAACTTCTCTGTGATTATCCAATATGAGCTTTGAGTTTGGGAGAGTGACCCCTCAAGGACACTGTGCAGTTTTTAAACAATTAGCATATTTCTCCCAGGTCTACAAAAAGTCCCTAGGTGAAACATACTAACTGAAAGAAGTTACCATTATCATCATTCCCTTTAAAAAAATAAAGGATCTAGGTTTGAAGAGCTTTAATAATTGGCTCAAGATCAGTTTCATGTGCTATAATTAGGATTCTGCCTTGGGGAGAAATAGCTTGGACTTTGCATTGAAAAGCATCAAAATGCCAATTTTTTTTTTTTTATTAGAAGTGTAACATTACCAAGTTACTTAACTTCCAAATTTCCACTTACTGAAAGGAGATTCTCCTCTTTTGTGAGTTGTTATGCATATTTGATAAGCTTATATGTTTAGTTATAGTGACCAGTGTAAAACCAGATGTCAAATAGTTTCCTATCTTCATATAGAAAGTGATGTTTTTCCAACTTTTTCACAGAGATAGATCTGTGATTGCTTGTCTACATCCTCTTAATTGGTCTCATTCATATGCCTTGTAGAAGAGAGATTTTTTTTTTATGTTCAATACATGACATAGGTAATTGAATTTTTAACAAGAGCTTTGCCTACATGTTATTACTCAGTATTGCCAGTTTTTTATTGGAAATTTTTAATGTACAACTTAATGTGTTTCATTTTGACATGCATTTTATTGTGACATTTCCATATATGCGTTTCAATGTACATTGCACAGATAAATTCCCCCTTACCCTCTGGTGCACTTCCTCCCCTGCCCCCCCCCCCAAAGACCTCTCTTCTACTTGCATGTCTTTTTGTGGGAATATTTTTCTATATATCCTTGGATCCCAATTATGTTTAAAGTCGAAACTTTTTCTATAATGATCTATCTTTTTACATTGTCAATAATATTACATGAATTTTCTAGCCTATTTGTATTATTATCATTCTTTGGTATTATTGGTATTATTATAATTATTTACCAAACTATTAAAGTTGGGCTGTTTACTTTGAGTTCGCCCGCTCTCTCATTCCTCACTCCTCCTTGTTCCTCCTCTCCCTTCTTTCTTCTCCTATCATTTTTTCCATTTGCTAGATCCCTCCCTCCTTCTTTAGTGCTCCCTAAATTGTCCCTTCTCTGCTAACTTGACTTTAGCTTTTTATTATGTTCCAATTTCTGTTTCTTTTAATTTTGATTCAGTTCCCACATATGAGTGAGAACATGGCATTTCTCTTCTTGGGCTTGTGTTCGTTCACTTAAAATAATTTTCTCCAATTCCATTCATTTTTCTGCAAATGGCATTATTTCATTTTTTTGATTGCTGAGTAGTATTCCATTGTGTATATGTACCATAGTTTTTTTTTTTTATCCATTCTTCTGTTGATGGGCACTTTGGTTGATTCCATATCCTTGCTATTATGAAAAGTGCTGAATTGAACATGGAGGTGCAGGTGTCTCTGTGGTATGATGACTTATCTCCCTTTGGGTATATTCTCAATAGTGTTATAACTGGGTCATATGGTAGATCTATTTTTAGTTGTTTTTTTTTTTTTCGGTACAGGGGGTTGAACCCAGGGTCTCACGCTTACATGCTCTGCAAGTGCTGGACCACTGAGCTGCACCCTCAGCCCATTTTTTTACTTTTTGAGACAGGGTCTCGCTAAGTTACACAGACTGCCTCTGGTCTCAAACTTGTGATCCTCTTGCCTCCACCTCTCAAGCCACTGGGATTGCAGGCATGTGTCCAAGCGTCAGGCTATTTTTAGTTTTTTAAGATACCTCTATATTGACTTCCAAAGTTGTTGGACTAATTTACAGCTCCACCAGCAGTGTAAGAGTGTTTCCTTTTCTCCACAACCTTGCCAGCATTTGTTGTTCTTTGTTTTATTGATCTTGGCCATTCTTACTGGTATAAAGTGGAATCTCAGAGTTGTTTTAATTTGCATTTCCCTAATGGCTAGGGATATTGAGCTTTTTTTCATGTGTTTCATGGCTTTATGGGCCTCTTCACTTGAAAACTGTCTGTTCAGTTCCTTTGCCCATTTGTATATTGGGTTATTTGTTCTCTTGGGTATTTTTTTTCTTGAATTCTTTATAAATTCTGGTCATTAGACCTCTGTCCAGTGTATAGGGTATGAAGATTTTTTCCCATTCAGTGGGGATTTCCTTAACTCTGTTGATTGTTTCCTTTGCTGTACAGAAGCTTTGTAACTTTATGTAATCCCATTTATCTATTCTTGTTGCAATTTCTTGAGCATTTAGAGTCCTATTAAGGAAATACATTCCTATGCCTGTATGTTGGAGCATATTGCCTATCCTATCTTCTATTAAGTTTAAAGTTTTTGGTTTTATGTTGAGGTCTTTTATCCATTTTGAGTTAACTCTTGTGCATATTGAGAGATGTGGGTTGGTTTTCATTTTTCTGCAAGTGGATATCCATGTTTCCTAGCACCATTTATTAAAAGGCTATCCTTTTTTCAATTTACTTGCTTTGCTCCTTTGTCGAAAATCAGGGGGCTATAGGTATGTTGAGATATTTCTGGATCTTCTATTCTCTTCCACTGGTCTTCAGGCCTATTTTTGTGACAGTACTGAGCTGTTTTTGCTATCACTGCCCTGTAGTTTAGATTAAAGCCAGGGATTATGATTCCACCTGCACTAGTTTTGCAGCTTAAGAGTGTTCTGGCTATATGTGGTCTTTTGTGACTCCATATGAATTTTTGGATTGCTTTTTCTATTTCTGTAAAGTCTGTCAGTAGTGCAAATTTTTTGTAACCTTATCCATAAAAATATTTCTGCATGTATACTTAATAGGACATAATGTCTGGGAGAGTTTTGGGCTAGGGAAAGAAAGTAAGATCCTCTACTGGATGGATTGACACAGTGGCTGTAACAATCAGCTTAAACATAAAAAAGATTGTGTGCCTGGCATGGTATCTGGGAGTGTTTCCTTCTGTTATACATAGGGTCACTATGAATCTGACCTGACTCAATGGCACTTAACAACAAATAATTTATGTGCATGTAAAACTGTATTAATAAATTTTATATATGATAAAATACATGTGAACAAGGACATTCTCAAATTATGAAATAAAAGTAAATCTAAATACAAATTCTGGTATTTTTTTCCTATTGCTTAACATAGTTGTGTATACTCCATTGGGAAGTCACTGCTCTAATAATTAAATGGTCATACCCAAGCCTTGTGATGATAGAAACTCATGTAAGCTGTGCAAGCATCTCTTTTGTTTTTATTGGGATTCTGGAACCTTTCACAATTTTATCAAACCCTAGAAAAGAAACAGAATGTGCCAAAAAATGACAATTTTTCAATCAAGAGAATGATACATGAAGTATTTGTTAGAGAGTGGGCCCTTGAGAATATTATTTTGGTTAGAAAAACAAAACACTAATTACTTAAGGTAACTTTGTATCTTAACCATGAACTAATGTACTCCAACAATTAGTCAGCATTTGTTTAATGAGTCCTTATTAAATGCCTAGCACTGGGCTAGGTGTTATGTGGTACCAAAGGTATGATTTGATTTGAAGTATGATTATACATTATAAATAATATATGTTGTTAGGTGCCCTCGAGTTGTGTGCGACTCATAGTGTCCCTCACAGGGTTTTCAATGGCTGATTGTTTCAAGATTGCCTCGGGAATGGATTGCCAGGTCCTTCTCCCATGTTTGCAGTGCTGGGAATCGATCTTGAAACTTCAGAGACTGCAGAGTGGTGCTCTACCAACTGGGCTAAATCCCAGCCCCAAATAATATATAGATATATTAATCAATATAGTCAAATGGCTAAGAGAATGAGCTGTATATGAGACTCATCTAGGCTTGAATCAACTCTAGTACCTTAACTTGTACCTAATTTCTGTCCATCAATCCAGCCATGTGTGGCATCGTCCTGGTGCTGAACTTGCTTCAGCCATGAGCAGGAACCAGCCACCAAAGACCCATCATCTGGTGAGGGGGAGCCAAGCACCCAAGAGCCGTGCTGCACAGAAAGGAGGCTTATGCCCACAACTGCTCTGAGAAGCCTTGACAAAGACAGGCTCAGAGGCTTATGCCCATGGCAGCTCCTTGCTTCTTTCTTCCCAGTGAAGATGCCAACTCCAAGTGCTCTGCTCCAACAGCTCTTTATTATTTCCTTGTCTGTCCCAGTCGATGGAATGGACCCAGACTGCTCTGTGTACCGCCCTTATATACTCTCCAGGGGCTAGCCAGGGACCAATGAGAGGCAGTCACCCCATATGGGTTTCAGCCAATCGGGGGGGGGGAGGGAGGATATGCAAATTTTGTTTTGTAAAAGTAACCAATCAGGGATGGTTCCCGAACGGTCCAATCAGGAACCGTTCAGGGATTTAGAAACAGCCAATCAGTGTTGAGGGGTCTGAGGTGAGGGATTGGATGCCAGCGCCATCTTTGGGAGCTTGATTATCCTGAATTCCTAGATGTAGGGCAAAGGTGATCACCTGAAGAACAAGCCTCAGACCTCCAAGGGGGCCTAGGTAGGCAGTGCCCTACACAGCCACTCATTAATTGCATACATTTCACAGAGTCCCTATAACATACTATGGGACAAGGACCCAGCAACCCACTCCCCAAAAACAATCAGCTGTTGAAAAGCCCATGAATAGCAGAGAAGCACTGATAATGGTGTTTCATCTCTTGTTTGTAGGGTTGCTATGAGTCAGACACTGACTCAATGGCACCTAACAACAACAACATAACATACTACTGATTGTGCTTGGTACTGAGGTACTGGATGAGACAAGGGCAGTATCTCTGTCTTTTTTTTGTTCAGTTCATGTTTGCATCCGCAGGGCCTAGAAAAATGCACGTATTTTTTGTGTGAATAAATGATGGAAGGAAAGATCATATGGTGTATCAGAAATGATGGACATTAAATAAAACAAAATTAGGTTAAGGTTATTTAAAGTTGATTCTATTAAGAAGGGAAAGGAAAATTCTGGCTTTTATGAAAGCTTATACATGGTGATGCTTCATGAACCCTATGTGGTCATGAAGGATTTCTTTGGGTAGTGACAGTGCAGAAGAATATGGATACAAATAGTTTAGGTTGACTAAAGGCTAGGAATAGAATTTGGGCAGAGAATAAACTAGCAGGTAACAGTATGTCTTGATGTAGGGAGATGCTTTGCCAAAGTGAAACTGCTCCCAAAGTGAAATTGGAGCGTGTCTAGTGTGCTTTGGAAATAGAGAGTGAAGGAAGAAAGAAATAATGTAGGATGTGGCGAGACAGTGGTCAGGGGCAAGATCATCCAAAACCTGTATGGCCATTGTACTGCCTCCTTTTGGTTCCTGTACTTGTTCTTCCATGTGCAGTGCATCCTTCTTCTTTTCTCTCAGGCAGGCTACTTCTGTCTCTCTATATCTGTATGTTCAACTGTGTGTAACTCAACAGATTAAAACAAAGAAGGAAAAAATCTTGTCCAATAAGTTGTACTTCTTTTAAAGGAAAATCATCTTGAGTTCCTTGTTATTTCCCATATCCACTGCTGAAAGTGAGCCCTCTGTGATTGGAAGTATGTTTGATTTAGAAACAGAAGAAGCTGACCTATGACATTTTGCACAAGGCCACCTATTTCTAACTTTCTCTGGAGGAGGTATCAACAGAAGGAGCACAGGGGCTCCATGGAAAAGTAGTCTATAACCTATGGATTTGGATCTGAGTTCCAAATTGCCCAACAGAACAAGGGATACAAGAAACACCCGATTTTTCCTCTCTCTTTTCTTTTTCTCTTGTTAAAAATACCAGCATAAAGTGCTGAGAAGAGGAACTATCACAAAGCCCCACATGTGAGAAAGGCAGAAGCAAAAGCCAGCTTTATTAAGCCTATCATTCAAAATGAAGGCAAATGGTAGAGGTAGAGGTTACAGTTACAATCTTAGTAAGAATTCCAAAGGATTCTGCTACTCTAAATTATATCAGATATCTTTAGCCTCATTGGACAGTGTCCTATTATTGTGTGAAATGTGAATCAGTCTATATGAACATTTTATTTTTTGGAAAGTAATTTTTAAAATGTTTTTCTTTTAAGGCCTGTCAAATCTCTCTCTCCCTCTCTCTCTCTCTCTCTCTCTCTCTCTCTCTCTCTCT
>VMDO01034070.1:0-17335 GCA_007922755.1 Pedetes capensis | reverse complement strand
CAGATGATTTTTGTCCTTCATTTTGTCAATGTGATGTATTTATTGATTTGCATATATTTAACCACACTTGCTTCCCAGAGATAAATCCCACTTGATCATGATAAATGATCTTTGTAATGTACTGTTGGATTCAATTTACTAGTATTTTGTTGAAAATTTTTGACTCTATGTCCATTAGAGATATTGGTCTATAGTTGTCTTTGAGAGATGAGCGAGAGAGAGAGAATCTCCTTATCTGGTTTTGGTATCATTGTAATGCTGGCCTCATAAAATGAGCTTGAAAGAATTCCCTCATTTTTAATGTGTGATATAAAATGTTATATGATGCATTGCAGAAGACCATAGGTTTTAAAGGACAGTTTTTGGAGTCAGTTGTACACAATTCACATCATGTCTCTAACCTTTTTTGGCTATGTAATAAATTGATCTCTCCAAATTGCCATTTTCTTTTCCATAGTTGGTGATATTAAGACCTTCTTCATAAAATAGATGCAAAAATTAAATAAAATAGTATATACAAAATAAACAATATATTTGTTGTACTTGGGACATGGCAAGACCCCAAATGTGGCAGCTATGGTTATTTTAGGAGCAGCTGGAGTTACCAGTGTGACCTATGATACAAGGATAGAGGAAAGACAAATGACCCATTGAGTGACCAAAATTGTGACTTAGGCTTGAAAGATAAATGCACTAGTATGACCCACTGATTTTCTGTAAGTCTCCACAGCCCTTACTCATCCAATCTTTTATAAAGAATTTCTCTTTATCCATTCTTCTGTTGAAGGGTACTTTGCTTGATTCCATGTATGTTATGAGAAACATAAGAGATTTTTCTTAATTTTTTACTCACTTCCTGTGACCTCTTCAAAACTTCTTCTCATCTCTATCTTTATAAGCACCCAAATAGTTTATCTTCTAGCACATGAGTTCATAGTCTATGATTGTCTATGTACCTGATATCCTAGGATTCAATTTACTATGCAACAATTTATGACAATCAAAGATTATTTAAAAGATGGCCTTCCAACAGAAAATTTTACATATCATCATAGCCTTTCCACAAGAATTACCAACTTTGGGATAGCTTTCTATGGAAAATAAAAGTAAAATTGGAATCCAGACAGTTTTCCGTAATTTAGTGTAAAACAGTAAGAATAATGATTATAATATACTACATTTACTTGTCAACCTTGAGTATGAAATGACACCATATTGTCTTACCAATTCAGGCTCTATAATCAATCTCCTTCCCATTTTTACATCTACAAACTCCCAATTGGATCTTTTCTTTGAAGAGCTACAAGGAAACCATAATCTAAGGGATAGAACTACTTCACTAACATTTGTCATAGCAAAACCTTAAATTTTAGTTTAATTTAGCAGAGTAACCACTTCGCAGAAAGCCACTAAGCAGTTAATACATTTTAGATTCAAATGAAAATAGTAATGGCTTTCAAAGAGTAACATTTCTGAGTGTCAGTATGAAATAAGAACAGGTCATTGTGATTGAAGTTTTATTAAACACAGAAAGTTCTATAGGTTCACCATGCACCACAGTTAATGTAATCCAGTAATTCTAATGGGCTCAGTAATGTTTGGAGCTCTAGCAACTACCAGTGCTTGTTCAAACTCATTCTTGTTTATTCATTACTAAATGAGATTAATCATTATAGTTTAGGCTAGTTAGTTATATAAATGCTGAATTAGTAGGTTAGCAATACTGAATGGGAAGAGGAATGTTGAATTTGTAAGTTAGGAATAGTGAATGGGACCATCAGCAATTCTGTAGATTGTAAGGAGCTTAAATACCTACTTTCTTGATGATATCAGCTTGTATAAAAGAATTATTCCAGAAAATAAAGTTGTTAAACTTGATCAAAAAGACTTTCTAAGTAGATTAGATTTTTTTCAGCATGCCATTTTAAGGAAAACTCCTTCAAAAGTCCTCTTAGAAGGTCATTGGAAGGAGCCCCAGTAAAGATAAAATCTGTAAAGCTTATAGATAAAAATCAGCTCAAACTGTATCCATCAGTGAATGTCAATTTTTATTAAAGGACAGAATTTAATTAATTTTGTTTCATTTAATAAATATTCCCTTATAATGTAGTTCCTTACTAGATGTCATGTCATAATTCTAAGCAGTTTAAAGTGTTAAAGATTATTTATGACCAGAAGGGTTACCAATATCTATATTAAATTTTCTTCTTCAAAATTACACATCTTAAATGCCTTCAGTTCAATTGGCCCTGAAGAGGGTGAATGGACTGCACTAAAAAATCCCCTGAAGGCTTTTATCTAACACCAGTCAAGGGTATCAAGGGTATATCAAGGGTATAAAACCTTCTATAGGAAGGTTTTAGTCTCAAAGAGGATGAGGTATTATTCATCCCTCCCACCCCCGCATATGCCTCCCTCTCCCAGTGTTACTACAATGTTTGGTACTCTGTGGCCACCCAATAAATGTTTGCTAGAAAAACATCAATAAATGATTAGAGACTCAAATATAAACAAAAACTATGATACTCAGAGGAAATATGCCAATAATAACAAGAAATAAGGGGAGAAGAAAAGATTCTGTTCTGGCATAATTCCAGCCTAATTACATATGTACAATCATCCAAGAATTCCAAAGTTGAAATATATCCAACTACATCAAATTAAGTTTCTCAATAATCTCTGTATGTGTTTCCTTCTACACCTTTAATTCTCTTAATTGGATTTTAAATGACATCAGCAATTTGAACAACATTTTTACAAATGAAATATTTTGATTTTAAGAATAATAGTAATGGATATAGTAGAGCTATGCATAAGGTCAAATCAAATACACTAATTTGCCAGAAACCTGAAATTTGCACACAGAAAAAAGCTATACAAAAGTGACCCCTAGTTCTTCCACTGAGATAGGAGCTGAAAAGATTTAAGACACTGCCAGTTGTATCGATCTTAGTGATCTCTTTTATTTGGGGAAGTACTCATTTGATTTATAAAAGTTTAATTTCAAATTAAAGCAGCTATTAATATCCTATATCAACCATTATTTTGTCATCCATGATAGGAAGATAAGCAGATAAGTTCATCTGCCTACCTGGAGATGTTGTGCATTATTTACACCTCTAATTTTTGGTCAGTAATTGGTAGGTGCAGTTCTCATTCCGCTTGCTAATGACTATGATATATTGCTTAAGCAAATTAACAAAAGAGAAAGTTCTGTTACTTTAGCAGTATAGCTAAAATATCTAATGCAGTAAACAGTTTTTGTTGAATTAAGTTCCTTCACTAATGTCACAATTCACCCCAACATTCCTAACACTAAAAACACACCACCCATGAAATGAACTTGAGTAGAATGGAATTTGGAATTCTTGTTTGGCATTGGCCTCTATTGTCCATTTTTAAATATATTTGGGGGCAGAATACTGTCATCATTTCATGATCACCAACTAAACACCTGTTATCTGTGACAAAATATATATTTAAAATTGTTGTCTTAAATTTAAAATGAAAGTACTCCCAAGAAAAAGAAAATTCTTTCTCAACATTCTCAGGGAGAAAATAAGACTTTTAAAAAATTAAGTCAAAATAAGAGATCGGAAGTTGTAAAATTACATAGCCTTTTTTATAAGACAAGAAGCACATTAGCAGCTAAGGAAACCTAAGCATTAGCATGGTAAGATGGACATGTATGTTCTAAACTGGCTTCATTTGAGTCATGTAGAAATCTCAAACTTAATCATATACAAAACTAGGTAAGAGATGATTTTTACCCCAGGCATTTCTCAAAGATAACAACTAAGAAACACTTATAGAAGAGCCAAGATTCACCTATTAAAAGTAAATAAAACCTTCATTTCCTATAGTGGCAGATTTCATGCCAAGCTCTAATATACCCAGCCTCTCACAGCTGAGGCTACAAACAAATGAAATCAATACCATACAATCAAGCAAAGATCTGGAGCTGTTTTGTAATGCCTAAATGTTCTAATGTGTGCTTTAATTGGCCTGGGGAAAATGAACTAAAAGTTGAATAAAACCAGCTTTTAAATTAGAAGACATAAACCTGTGACTCTATCATTTTATTCTGTTCAGTCTTATTTACTACATTATTAGTAATATCCATCTCAAATGCTAATAAATAATGCTATGCAACAGGGATTTGAAAATTGTATCATATACATTCAGGGCCACCACTACTGGTTGTTCAGAGTGTATAGTTCAAAGCATTGTCACACCTAAGGGAATGTCCATGGTCTTCACTGTGGAAATTACAAATTTGCCAGGGAAATCAAAGTTAAATGTCTTATTCTAACAAAAGCTTATGACTATGGTGAAGTATGCATAAGTAATGACACTGTAAGAGTATTGTTAGTCTGGAAATTATACTATATTATATTAATAAAGAGGCTGTCAGCATCCTAGAGAGTACCACCATAACAGGGGCCTACCTAGCCCACCTAGAGGACTGACATCTATCCTCCAAGGCAAGATGGCTCCTGTGACCTCTGACCCACATCCTGGTCTCTCATGGAGTGGAGTGAGACAAGATGGCACCTGTCTGCCTGGACTCCCTGTTTTCTAATTGGTTACTCCCGACTCTTATCCTACCCCCTGATTGGCCACTAAAAAACATCCCCTGATTGGCCAGAAAGTGACATCTGATTTCACCCTTTGTTTGAATGTCACTCCTAATTGGTTGCACCAAGCCCCTCGTGCCACCACTTGATTGGTTGACTGCCATCTTAAGGCAGTTACCCAAAGACTATATAAGCAGAGCTTGCTGGCCACTCTGCATGTTCTGCCATTCCACTACAGATGGACTGCACCATTGTCAGATCAAGAGAGAAGATCACTGCAGAAGCCATCCCATTGCCAGACCAGGGCAGTGATCATCAGAGACCAGCAGCGGAGAAGAAGCCGGCCTTTGCAGAGGGCATCCAGAGGGCACACGGACTGCCACTGCCGCCAGAGCCATGACACTTCTACTATCCCAAAGGGCGAGCTTGAGGGCTTTATTTCTTTACAGGAGCTGTACAATAAAATCTCTTCTAAAGGCATCACAAAGCAATCCATCCTTGACTCCATCTGCCCCACCTCACCAGTCCCCCCAGTGTGGTGTCCCAATCCTGGTCGGAAAAGAAAAGCTAGCCTAGTCCAGGACACAGGGAGGGGCAACCCACAAGAGATGGAGCTGGGGTTTAGCTCAGTTGGCAGAGTGCTATTCCACACTATCTGAGGACCCAGGTTTGATCCTAGCACCACAAAAATGGGAGAAGGATGTGGTTATTCACTCCCAAAACAATTGTGAAATAATCAGCCATTAAAGACCCTAAAAGGGTCGCTATGAGTTGAACCCAACGATTAACTGAAGGTGATATTAGGGGTATATTGAAGAGAATGAAAAAAATTAGAAGCATAAAAATGGCACAGATAGCAGAATCACTGTAAGAAAAGGCAAATTCTTAATCAGATTATGCTGCCTCCTCCATGATGAGGAGGTTCCTCTAATATAATCCATTTGCCACTGGGTAGTCAGATGATCTCATGAAGGTGATGCTATGTCAGTTCAGTTTTGGTCCCTGATGTTGGCAAATTTGGATACTCAGAAAATGGGGGATGCCAGACTAATTTTGATGAGGGAAACCCATGTTGTTGAGCCTTGCATAACCTCTATTCAGCTACAGTAGCCACATTATACATGGACTCTGAGCAAGTGGCAGAATAACTGCTAAAAGAAGTAGACTGACATTCACAGAATGGGCCATTCACCTAAAAATTAAGTACCTTGTCCAGGGTGGATCTGTTTGGTAGGCCTTAAAGTGAGACAGGAATAAGTTCATACTCCATTCCTCCTTGGCACCAACTTTACAATGTTTCTCTTTCTAAATCCATGATCAGCCAATCAAAGTATTAGTCATTTCAATAAACTAATATATGTTAATATCTTAGGAGATCTATACTTCTAAGTATAAGTAGCTAGATATAGGCTCAGATTTCAGTCCACTGCAAGGATTTTCCTTCCCATTGTTTTTCATAGTGTTTCCTAAATGGAATGAAACTATCCTCTACACCTGGTTTCAGTATACCACACATTTTGAGTCTTTCGTCATGCTGGTATTTGAATTTCCCTCAAGAATGTAGTGTTACATTTTACCTACTATCTGAGGCCCTGGGTTTGATCCCCAGTACCACAAAAATGGGAGAAAGAACTGGCAGCCCACTCCAAAAACAATCAGGAATCAGCCATTAAAAACCCTATGAACAGCAGAGAAGCACTGACATAGTGCCAGGTATGGCACAGAGTTGGGTAGTGTTTTGTTCTATTATACATAGGGTCACTATAAGTAGAACCCAACTAAACAGCAGCTAACAACAAGAACAAATCTTACTGCAAGGAATATGCCATTCCAAGGGCTTCTGCTTGCCTCCCCCCCTACCTTTTTTGTAAATCATAATGGCCTTCATTCCATGGATCAGGAAAATGATGTGTTGATTCCACTGCTTATTAATTTTATCTATATCCATTACATACAATTCATGGAGTAGGAACTGCTATTAGATTTATAACTGACCATATATATCAAGATTCTAAATAAATCTCTACTCTGACTAGTATTTGGAAGAAGGACCTGGCAACCCCCTCCCAAAAATCAATCTGCCATTGAAAACCCTATGAACAGCAGAGAAGCACTGACAATAGTATTTCTTCTGTTGTACAGAGGGTCACTATGAGTCGGATACCGACTCCATGGCACCTAACAACAACAACAACTGACTAGTATACTATGGTGGAATTTAACATCTCTAGGTATCAGTGAAAGTTTAGAGCCAGAATCTAAAAACTCAGAAAGTCTGAATATTTCCTTTTCTTCACTACACAGACACTCTAATAAAAGACTGCAGGTGTTGTGTGTGTGTGTGTGCGTGTGTGTGTGTGTGTGTGTGTGTGTAGTGTGTAGTGTGAAATTTCTCTTTCCCACTGGTTTTCAGAGTCATCCCTGTATGTAGTTATAGTATAATCCCATTGCAGCTGGTCTCAGTATACCATAAATATCCACCCATAAATCAGGACCATGTTGAGTTTTTTCTTCCTCTATTAATATATTATAGAAATGTATTTAGTTATGGCTTGGAGAAAAATGAAAATATACACCTGTGGCCACATGGCAAAAGCCAATGAAAGGAACTGAGATGTGAACTGGCATATAAATGAAAATATTAAGGTGATGTATTTGTACCTTAAGACCTGTAACAAGGCAAAATTTTTCTGCCTGCACATGTAAGGCAGTACCTGTGAAGGCTACATGTGTGTTTCATTCTTGGAACTCCACAATTAGCTAGCTATTTCCTATGATCAGTGCTTCTCAAAGTGTTGTTCATAGACCAGCAATATTAGCATTAACTAGGAAGTTGTTAGAAAACTTTTAGACTACAATGTCTGACCTATTGGCTTAAAAATTCTTAGAATTCTGGCTGGGCATCATGGCTCACGCCTGTAATCCCAGCAACATCAGGCTGAGGCAGGAAGATTGCAAGGCCAGCTGCAGCCTGTGCAACTCAGTGAAACCTTGTCTCAAAATAAAAATAAATAAATTGAAAAGGGTGCTGGGGTGTGGTTCAGTGGTAGAGCACTTAGCTAGCATGTACAAAGCCCTGGGTTCAACTCCCCAGTACTGAGAGAGAAAGAAGGAAGGAAGGAAGGAAGGAAGGAAGAAAGGAGGGAGGGAGGGAGGGAGGAAGGAAAAAGAGAAGAAAAGAAAAGAAAAGAAGGAAAGAAAGAAAAGAAAAGAAAAGAAAAGAAGAAAAGGAAGGAAATTCTGGGGCCCAGAAACCCGCATTTCAGTAAACCCTCCAAATGAATGTGACATACAGTAAGATATAAAATACATCCCCTGCACTATTTCCCACTACAGGAAGAAAGAAAAACACTCCTATAGATACTAGTAACTCAAAGCCTCATCCCTGTAGCATGTCGTAATTTCTAACACCTTGTTTGTAATGATTAAGGTCCGCTAGCTAGCATCTGTCTCTTTAAAAGCTTCATCAATCTTATGGAATTAGGGAACCCAATTCCACTACAACAGAATCCATAACCATCCTATAGCATGATTCCTATAGGGGACAGCAACCACAAAAGTACTCAAAGATGTTGTGCTGTCCTATCTCTCACCAAAGTACATCTTAGTGCTTTGACAAAGAAAAACAATTGCTGGCCTTCCTAGGGAGTATGTTAGGAGTTGGTTGATCCAGCCTATTTCTCTGAGGCTTTGAATTCTTTTCTTTATAGTAGACCCAAGCATTTCTACATCATTAGCTATAGGTCATCATTGAATTCAGGCTTCAATTAATATATTCATAGACTACTAATGCCTCTCCCAAATGCTCAGGCCAATGTATTAAAGCTCAAATCCAAGGTGAGTATATCATTGCCAATTAATTTCATCTGATAGACCATAAGGTCTATCTACAATCTGTGTATGCCAGTATAGATTGGTGAAGTCATGATCCTGAGAGATGCTAAATTCCACCATGGTATACCAGTCAGCGTAGAGATTTATTGGAGACCTTGATATATATTGTCATGTTCTAAATCTAACACCAGTACCCATTTCAAGAATAGTATATATAATGGGTATAAACTATTCTTCTTGGGGCAGTCTTCTACCTCCTTATATGGGCTATTTGAGTCAGTAAAAAGTGAAAAAGTTTAGTTGTGGGGTTAATCTGCATCTGCTTTTGAGGCAAATAAAATTTTATAACGTGTAATGATTCTTCTTTTTAAAACAAAATTTATTGTGCATATATATGGTATACAATATAATGCTCTGGTATGTTTTATAACAAAAGTAAAATACATTCATACAGCAAAAGGCTATATCCTTTAGTGAGCCAGGAGGAGTTTGGTTTAGGGATAGAGGCTCCTCAGCTATATCTGCCCTGAAACTACAAGAAATGGGAAGCTTCTTAAAAGTCTGCAGTGGATGGCTTATTTATCCATACTTAATTGAATATTCACTGTTTTTAATTACTCCTTTTCTCTATTTAACTTCCTTAGGGTAATAAGAAAGAGCCAGTGTCAGCCGGGCGCAGTGGTGCATGCCTGTAATCCCAGTGGCTTGGGAGGTGGAGGCAGGAAGATCACAAGTTTGAGACCAGAGGCAGTCTGAGTAACTTAGCGAGACCCTGTCTCAAAAATGTAAAAAATGGCCTGAGGCTGCAGCTCAGTGGTCCAGCACTAGCAGAGCATGCAAGCACAAAGGCCATGGGCTCAACCCCCAAGTACCACACACACACACACACACAAAAAAAAAAAAAAGAAAGAAAGAAAAGAAAAAAAGAAAGAAAAGAAAAGAAAAAGAAAAAAGCCAGTGTCATGGTTTGAATCTAAAATGTCCCCCAGAGGTCATGTGTTTGAACATTTGGTCCCCGGTTGGTGGCACTGTCCTGGGAGGTTATGGAACTTTGGAAGGCAGGGCCCAGCTTGCAGAAGTAGGTCCCTGGGGGAAGGACTTTGGAGGTTTTTACCCAGACCCACATTTCTGGTCACTCTCTTTGCTCCTTGCTTCTGATCTTCCATGACACACAGGCCTCACCATGCCTGCCTTTCCTCACTACACAGAAATCCCCTAACCATAGTAAATCTCTCCCCAAATATGTGTGTTTTGGTCAGTTCCTCTGTCATAGTGACATACCACCTGACTAATACAGAAATTGATACCAGAGAGTCAGGCTGTTGCTGTACAGAAAGCTGACCATGTGGTTGCTAGGCCATTGGAACTTGTTTGTAGGCAGAGTTTGGAAAAGTTTGGAGAAGTGGGTGAAAGAAACCTTGGAATGCTCTAAGCAGAACTTGAGGGTTGATTATGATGGGAGTAAGGAAGACCAGAACACTGCAACTGATAGATATGTAAACAAGACTCACAGGGTTTCCAAGGAAAATGAGGACCCTGCTGTGCATTGGACAAGAGTCCATTTGTGTTACATTCTAGCAAGGAGCCTGTGTGTAGTCTACCCTTATCATAAAGATTTGAGACTGAATATAAAAGTAGTGGACTAATTAACATGGCAGAAGGAATATCACAAGGGTGGAATAATGTTGAAGCTGTAGGTAGGTTGTTGCTTGCTGCTTTCAGGCAGATTAATGATGAAAAAATAAAGAAAAGGCAGAACAAAAAGCTCTGAGAAATATACAGTTTAAAAAAGAAAAAAGCCACACCTTGTCTAAGGTTATTGCAGATGGTTTGGGCAAGAAGACCATATTGTTAATAAGATAAACCACAGTAAAGAAAAGCCTTGAACTTTCTGCTGGGACAATAGAAAGCCCTGTAGGACAAAATAGGAGTCAGCTAGACCCCTCCCATCAAAGGGCCCAGAGCGTGAAACAACAAATTCATTTAAAATACTTTCATTTAAAATAAAATGGCTGGAAACTGAATACCTCCAGGACACCCACTGCAAAGAGCCTACATAGGGAAGTGGTTTCTCAGCCTAGGCATACAGAGGCTGCTGATGCAGCAGTGTTTCAAAAAGGTGAAGCTACCACTTGAGTTGGCAGCAGACCAGCAGACATGGTTCTGGTTTTGTAGGCACAAAGAATACAAGAGTTAAGGGGTTATGGAAGCTGCCATCAAGGTTCCAAATGATGGCCTTCAAGACCAGGCAATGTGCATAAGTGTTAGGTGCCCTGCAGAGACCCCCTGAAGGACTGATATGAGGGGTTTTGAAGGTGAAGTCTAAGCATCAATGGAAACCTCAGAGTGTTGGAGATATTAGCATTATGAAAGGCTTGCTAAAAAAAAAAAACCTACAAGCAATGAGTGGAGCCAGCCCAAGAAGGCCTTGGGGCAGAGCTACCAAAGTCTGTTTGAACCCAGATGATGACAGATGTCAGACATAGAGCCACAGGATTTGTTTGTCCAGCAGATCTTGGGACTTGCTATGGATGGATCTTTCCTTTCCCTGTCCCCATTTCTCAATTTTGAAATGGGAATGTTTACTCTTTCCATTGTATGTTGGACGTATATAAACACTTTTTTTCTTCTGCAAGAGCTCACAGCGTGCAGCCATACCACTGTGGTGTCTCATCCCATTAGATCTTGGAGGCTAAGCAGGGTTAGGCCTGGTTAGTACTTGGATGGGAGACCACCTGGGAAAGCCAGGTGCTGTAGGCTTGAGAGAGGACCTGGCAACCCATTCCCAAAAAACAATCAGCCATTGAAAACCCCATGAATAGCAGAGAAGCACAACAATAGTGTTTCATCTGTTGTACACAGGGTCACTATGAGTCGGACACCAACTTGACAGCATCTAACAACAACAACAACAACTAAGTTTACCTTGAGTCTCAGTGGAAAATTTGTACTTGGACTTTTGAACACAGTTGAGACTATTAAGAATTTCTGGACTCTTAAAATTGGACTGAATGCATTTTGCATTAGGAGATGGCCATGGACCTTTGGAGGTCCAGGCAAAGTGTCATGGTTTGAATCTAAAATCTCCCCCAGAGACCAAACGTCTGAATATCAGGTCCCAGCTGGTGGTGCTGTCCTGGGAGGTTATGGACTTTTGAAGGCAGGACCCAGCTTGTAGAAGTAGATCATGGGGGCAGGACTTTGGAAGTTTTTACCCAGACCGACATTTCTGATCACTGTCTTTGCTCCCTGCTTCTATCTGCCATGATGTGAGATTCCCTGCCAACAGGGCCCTCCCCTGCCTGCCCTGAAAGTATGCTATTTGCTTGCCCTGCCTGTATGCACAGAAATCCTCTATTAGCTTCCAAAAAATCTCTCTTCCCAAAAGTTTATTTCAGCTGGTTTCTGTATGACTAATATAACAAGTGGACTCCAAAATGTTTGAGTATGTTTAAAATCACAATGAGATATCACTTTATGCCTGTTAGAATAGCTATTCTCAAAAAGATTATGCATAAATTTGGAAAGGATATGGAGAAAAGGGAGCCCTTGTACACTGTTGGTAGGAGTATAAATTAGTACAGCCATGATGGAAAATAGTAGGAAGTTCTCTAAAACATTAAAAGCATAAATACCACTATGATCCAGTAATCTCACTACTATGTATATATTCAAAGAATATTTAGATAGTATGTCAAAGAAATATCTGTATTCCTATGTTCACAGCAGCATTATTAACAATAGCCAATATATGAAATCAGTGTAAGTGACCATCAACAGATGAATGGATAAGGGAAAAGTGGCCTATGTTCACAGTGCAGTATTATTCATTTCTAAACAAGAAGGAAATACTATCATCTGCAACTATGGTGGATGAACCTAGGGGACATTATGTTAAGTTAAATAAGCCAGATACACCAAGACAAATACTGCATGATCTCACTTATTTGTGGAATCCAAAAAAGTTGAAATCATAGAAGTTATGGGACAGCATTTCCTATGGACTAGTGAAATAGGGATTGGGGAGATGTTAGTAAAAGGATATAAAATTTCAAAAAAGAAAAACCTCAGGAAACAAAAACAAAAAATAAGGAGGATGAGGGGAGAGCTCAGTGGTGAAGTACTCATTTGGCATGCATGTGACCCCTGATTCAACCCCCAGAAGCCCCTTCAAAAATTTCAGTTAGATGGAAAAAGTAAGTTCAAAAAGTATATTTTACAACATAGTGACTGTAGTTAATGACATATTTCAAAAAATCTCTAGTTAAGTAGATTTCATGTGTTTTCACCACAAAACATAAGTATGAGATAACATGTACATTAATTAGATTGATTATTCCATTCTAAAACATACGCATATTTCAAAACGTCATTTTGTACATGAAAAATATGTTTTGTCAACTAAAATAAATATAAGTAAATGTGTTGTCACTGGCATACAAGTAGTACCATAGCCACTAAATCTCCAATAGTCTACCTTACATCTATAATTCATCCCATGATACCACCAGTGATAATGTGAATATCACTACATGCCATTAATCACTCATGTATTATTTTTCTCTACTTCACTCTTCAAATATATAACAAAACTAATTCCAGAATATCATTTTTTGTTCTGTTTACTAGGACCAGTCTTGCTACAGTGGGAAAAAGAACAAAGCAGGGTCCCAATATTAAACAGCACTATCCCCAAATTAGAAAAGTTGAAAAAGATTTAATAAAGCTGAAAGCATGTGCAAGGGAATCTACGACTCTTCAAATGTGGTCTCTAGACCAGAAGTATCAACATCACCTAGAAACTTAGTAGAAATGTAAATTTAGGGCCTTTTCCTAGACCTACTTAAGCAGAAATGCTAGGGGTGAGACCCAGCAATGTGTTTTAACAACTCCTTCAAGGCAATTCTGGGATTTAGCTCAGTGGGTAGAGCGCTGCGCTGCAGTCTCTGAGGTCCCAAGTTCAATTCCCAGCACCGCAAAAATGGGAGAAGGACCTGGCAAACCACTCCCAAGGCAATCCCGAAGCACTCAGCCATTGAAAACCCTATGAGGGTCGCTATGAGTCGGATACCGACTCGATGGCACCTAACAACAACAACAACATCAAGGCAATTCTAATGTGCATTAATAAAGTTTGAGAACTACTGATATACAACAACTAAGTGCTAATAACAGTGGGACTATTACCAACTCTAGACCCAAAAGGACAAGAAAACAGATTACAAACTATAATCCAGAGAAAGCTATATAGAAAGAATCATGATCAAAGAATCAATGAATATTGGTCAAGAAATTCAGCTTACGCTAGAAAGCCCATAATAAAAGCATAAGATAATAAATAATACAACTTCATTTCTTGTGTTCCTTCAGTTGTCAGTGTGGGCTTCCAAATGGCCACACTCAACTAGAATCCAATAGAGTGGAGAATCTGATGATTTTCTACATGCAGGACAGCTTTACCGCATAGAAACAGGTTAGAGAAAGGAGATTATAGCTGGTGAAACAAGTAATGATCTGTATGCATGCCTAATATGCTTTTGTTAACACATCCAGATTTTAACAAAATTCCAAGGCATTTATTTAACAAAGTTAGAGATTTAAAATATTTTTAAATTTCCATGGCAATAATGGTTCCTTAGGAATGGTCATTCACTATTTAGCCTAATAACTAGATTCAAGTAAGAAAATTCTTTATTCATTAGTGACTAATCCCCTGCTTTGTTCTCTATGGCTTAAGAAAGTACTTGGCATATTGTGGGTTTAGTGTTACTACTGTTCATTTTATAATCACCTGCTTTCCCCTAAATGGACATTTAAGTTCTTATTTTTTTTCCATGCTGCATCCACTGAGATAAAGATTTAATGTGTTATGAATTCTGTGGGATTTCTGTTCATGTCAGGGCCCCTCTGTCTTCTAAATGCTATAATCTAAACTTCCATTTACCCACAAGCTATAGCCTATTGAGTTACTCAATTCCTTCCTCCATTATAAAGTAGATTTCCTGACCTCTGTTTAATCTTGTGTACCATATTGGGTTTAACCTTTCCTTTAGTTAGACAAATAAACTGTTCAAACTTCTTCCTAGTTTTAGCTATATACCAATCTTTTATCAATGATATTGCCTTGACATTTGAGATATAAACATACAAAATGTGGAGCTGGATGAGTTGCCTCACACCTATAATCCCAGCCACTCAGGAAGTGGAGGCAGGAAGATTGCATGTTCAAGGTCAGAGGCAACCTGTGTAAGTTAGCAAGACCCTGTCTCAAATAAAAAACTAAAATGGGCTGGGGCTGCAGCTCAGGGGTAGAGTGTTTACAAAGTATGAGTGAGGCCTGGGTTCAAGCCCCAACTACCACAAAAAAAAAACGCATAATGTGGAATTGTCTGTGTCCCCAACATTGACTTTCTGGTTGCACTTATTCATTTTGCCCTTACCTGGATCTATTTCTACTGCATAATTTGTGTATCCACCTATTCAGAATTTATCTGACTGTGAAGTCACAGCCATCCCTTCATCAACACTTCACTAGGGTGGACGAGTACATAGAGAAGAATAAGAAACTTTGTTTATATCATTAGGCCACTTCACCACACACATTTGTATCAGTGTTTTATCTTTAACAGCATGCCAATTGAATTAGAAAGGATCCTGGATAGTCAGCAGATAGTCTTTTCAGACTGAGTTTTGTTAAGAAAGTAAGAAAAAGACTTCATTGAATATTGTCTATTATGTTTCTACCAAATGTTTCTTGCAATTCTCTTTGCTTTTTCTAAAATTAAAGAAACACATTTACAATTATTTCTGTTTTCTGCCACAGAGTAAAAGATGTATCTTTTCAGGTATTGGAAGGATCAGCAAACAAATCTTACCCAATCCTTACTGGGCATCTGATATGTGCTTGATATTATGCTAGTTGCTAATGACTCAAAGCACAAAGAGAAAATGGTCTCTGCCTTCAAAGGGAAATAACAGATAACTACAATGATTAGTATTTCACAGAAGTACATCCAAAGTAATGTACTCTCAACTAAGTGATCCAGACTCTGATCAGAGAAAGCTTTCTAGATGAGATATCCCAGAACTGAGTCCTAAAAGAACAGTGGAGTTAGCCAAGCAAAAGGACTGGAGATAAGGGAAGAGAAAAAGGTACAACCAAAAAGCTGTACATTTAAAGGTATAAAGGCATCAGAAAATTGTTGACTCTTATTAAAGTAAAAGCTCAAAAGGTAAACAGAAAAAGTTTGAATATGAACGTAGGGAGCAAATAAAGGATGGTTTTGTACTCTATGTCAGAACTATGCTAAAAGCTGTTGAGAATCATTAAAAAAATTTTAGATCAGAGAGAATCAGAGAGCTGAAGAATACAATTTTCCAAGGCTTCCAGGGTAAGATGTTGGATTAGGAGTTTTCTCTAAGCAACTACATGAATGAGAAGAGTCAGAGAAACAAAAGACAAACTATATTCCAAAGATTGAAAGTGAGGAAGAATATCAAGAATTGAGAACCAAGTGGCAAGACAGCTAAAAAGGCATGGAGAAATAAAAAGTAACACAGAAAAAATAGAAAACAATCCATAGCCTCAAGCCCAGCCCCTAGGAGTAGGAGGGAAGCAAAGCTACAAATAGAAGGTAAGCCAGGCAGCCCTGGTGGCAATGAACTGGCAGTCCTAGCTACAGGAAAAACCTACAGTTCTCATAAGTATTAAATCCAGAGGGGGCATTTATTGTGCTAGTGACTCCTCTTGTGTGGCAGGCTAATCTTGAAGAAGAAATCCATTTTGTAACTCCTCATATCTTGGAGTGATTTTGCAAGTGCCATCTTGAGAAGGGGCCTCTGGAAACTAGAAAACCAGGAACAATCACAAGTCAGAGAGCCTATAGACTCTCTGTCAGAGTGTCTGGGTGGGAGGCAGTAGTGGGAAACAGTCATAAAGAGGAAGAGTGTTGGACATGGACTCATTGAGAAGATTAAGCCACATAATGCTTGGATGTGGATGGCATGGTGATTTAGAGTCCAGCCCTCTAGAGTGAGGAGACACATCCAACACTCATGAATTCCTGCACAGATTGAGAGCTCCAAGGCCACAGTCTGTGGATTTCTAGGCCTCTAGAATTGTATCACAGCTGTATGGTTTGCTGCTGGGTATGACTGAGAACTCTGGGCCCAAATCCTCCTGTCCTCTTGATTTCTACAGCCTCTTGCTTCCCACAGGGTGGCTTATTGGTGCACAGGGAATGAAAGCTTTGCCACTCACCGGCAGATTGCCCAGTCTTCTCAGGTCTTCCCCACCAACGCAAAACTGAGTACCTTTTTTTGCTTCCCCCATTCTCTGATGCACTCAAGAAACACCCTCAAGTGTAGATAGATGCCATTCCTGGGTACGTAAACTGGGGGACCTCCAGAGCTAGAAGGAACATGCCCAACCCACAGGTTGCAAAGCTCATGGGGCCAGCAGTGGTTCCTGGTATGCAAAGAAGGGAAGATTCCAATGTGAATGGAGCCCAAAAGCTAACAATTGACCCTTGACTGGCCTGGTCCTTACCCCACATACAGCACAAACCTGAACTGCAGGAACTGACATAGACTCCAGCTATGACTCAGCACCACCTGGAAAATTCCAATATTAGAACAACGGGGGAAAACAATCTTCTCCAATTCTTTCTTGTTTATTTTTCCTTTTAGTGTATTTTCAGTATTGATTTTACTTTATTTTTAAACATCTTTCATATTTTTATTTTTAATTCTTCTTATCTTTATCTAATTTCTTTTTCTTTGTTTTGTAATCACATTTTTGCTTCTTGCTTTTTTTTCCTTCCTTACTTTTTCCTTTTTGGCTTTTTTTTTTCTTTGCTTTTATTTAACTTTGCTTCTTCCTTCTTTTTTCCTTTGCCTGCCCACCTTTACTTCATTCATTTATT
>VMDO01034069.1:0-17345 GCA_007922755.1 Pedetes capensis | reverse complement strand
ACCTATTTATTTGGTTGAACTTAAATATTTTGTTTGATTTATGTCTTAAACAATCTTCATTGCCACTTGGATTTTAAAATGTCTTCTTTTGCACCTTTTTTTCCCCCTTCATCCCAAGCCAGTTTAATTACTTCTTGAGTGTCTGTACTTTTTAGCTAGGGCTGGCTTGAGATAGCCTTGAATAACTGGTTTTCTTAGAAGAAGGAGGAGAGAAAAAAACACAGAGAGATACACTGAGAAGCAAAAGAAAGTCTCTCCATTATAGTCTTACAGATGCTCATATATGCACACACACCCATACACATGCAAAATAAGAATATCAAATCATGGACACAGGCCAACGACCAGGCCACGTGGTAAAATGACAAATAAACAATTACATTAAATCAATAATTATTGCAAACATAAAGTAACAAGAAACTAAAAAAACATAAAACACAATTACACTAGAGTACGTTCTTAGATAGTTAAGCCAAGCTGGTACCATGCAACAACATACAAACATAAGCACATGTAGCCAATACATACATACAGCAATACATAAAAGTAGACCAAAAAGCACCCGAAAGATTTTGTAGCTCTCATTTAGATATATCATTGGCCACTTTAAAAAAGTTAGACTGTTGATTTGATTCCACAGCACTAAGCAATCCTTAATCCTAAATTTGCACTTCTAAAGGTATGACTCTTAGTAGAAACAAGGTAAAAAATTTACATTTTAAAGACACAGAACTTAAATTAAATTTTATTGATAATTAAGTATAAGATGTAGAAAGAAGCAAGGCTTATTCTGTAAGCTTAAGGTGATGTCTTTCCCCATTTTAAAAGCTAATCAGCAAAGAAGGAAATGTCCCTTTTGATGGACTTTTTTCTTAATTTATATTGAGTCTTCTGTGTTTGCTTGTGTATCAAAAGAGAAAGGAAGCCTGGCATGGTGGCGAATGCCTGTAATCCCAGTGACTCAGGAGGTGGGAGGCAGGAGGAAGAAGGATCTCGAGTTTGAGAACAGAGGCAGTCTGCAAAATTTAGTGACACTCTGTCTCAAAAAGTAAAGAAATGGGCTGAGGGTGCAGCTCAGTGGTCCAGCACTTGCAAAACATGCGAGCATGAGGCCCTGGTTTCAACCCTCAGTACCAAAAAAAGAGGGGAGGAGGGGTGCAGAGAGAGAAAGGAAAGGAAAAAAACAGAGAGAAAAAACTGGAATATTCAGCTTATCTCTTAGCTCCCCTTTAGAGACCCTGGATACTCAGTACTGAGTTACTTATACCTGGACTAAATAATGCTGGCCTGTCCAATACAGCCAATTTCTGGGCACTGATCATTCGCACAGCCTGAGTGGCTCCTTTGCCCTGGGCATCCCCAGAGCACCTTTCGGAGTGCATGCACTATCATGTTTCTTTATTTTATTTTATACATTTATTTGTATATTCATTTATTTTTGCATTACTCAGGGTCTCACACATACTTTTCAAGCACTCTACCACTGAGCTCCACCCCCAACTCCTTTTTTATTTTTTTTATTTTGAGACAGGGTCTCGCCATCTCTGGCCTGGAACTTAAATATTGCCTCTACCCCCACATCACTAGGATTATAGGCATGTGCCACCGTGTCCAGCCACTACCATGCCTCTTTAAAACAGTTTCTAAAGATATAGTTAAAAACACAAAGTAGAACCCGTGGAGTTTAAATTTGTCTCTTTTGGCTTTGGATTTTATTGCTTGTAAGATGGAAATGAAACATCACTTTGGAGAGATATTTTTCAAAGGGGGTTATAAACTTTTCTTTAGTGTCATAAGTAAGAAAAACTTTCAAAAAGTAAACATCATTTATAGCTGTTATTATTTGCCATGACCAAGAAGGAGGAAGTATCCCTTTGTTCCTTGAATATCAGGCCCATATATATTTACACATAAAAGGATATGCCTTAAAAGGGCTGTTATTTCTCCCAGAGGAGGTACATTATTTTTGTCTTCCAAATGGAAATAAGAAAGTTGCTCTAAACATACAAGATATGTCCTTGATAAGGGAGAGCTAAGAAATGAATTAAAATTTGGATGGGAGCCTTTCCCCTCAACTTCACTTCATTAGAATCCACAAGCAGTAATGAGAATCAGAGAACTGAGGTAAAGGAAAGTTTTGAGGCTGCAAGTGGAAGTTTGTAAAACAGTGCCTGGAGCAAGAGGATGGGTTCCTTATACCTGGGATTTCCAGCTTTCCATTAGGCAGTTAGCATGAGAAGGATAGAAGGAGAGGAGAGGAAAGTTTTAGTATCATACAGAGAAAGCAAGGAGATTTATTAAGCAAAGAGTTGGCCATCTAAATATGTTTTGGATCCAGAATGCTCTGCTTAAAAGGTTACCCCCTTCAGGTATCTCAACAGGGTCTCAGGTGGCGATCCTGCCTTTACTGAAGGCACAAGAGTGGCTCAGGATTTCTGCGGATCAGCCTTTATAATGATATTCCCCCAGGCAAGCCATGGTCATTCCATCTAACTCACCAATGGGGTATGTAAACCTAAAGAAGCCCTATGCTTTGGTGCCAGAGGTACTCATTAAATACTAAGTGGGTCACTGGCCAGGAACTAAAGAGAAAAGAAATCAGCTAGGAAATAAAGCAAAGAAGCAAAAGTAACAGAGCAAAGGAACAGCTGTTAAGAAAACTCACCAGCTATGCTTCAGTTTTCAGTTTTCCCCCATAGGCCACCAAAAAGATGTCAATGGCAGTGAGAGTTGCAGCCCAGCACTGCCACCTGTCACCTGAGGAGTTCTTCCTTTAGGGGCCTCCACTCTGGTGAAGCTGGGTCTTTGGTTCCATCATAGAAAAGAGTCTCAGGATGAGTCAGAGTGAAACAAAGTTGATGAGTTTATTAAGTTGAGCTAAGAGACAGTACATGCTTTGGATTCAAGCAAAGGCATTTGAAAGGAAAAGAGAGGCTTCAAAGAATAATAGCACATGTCTAACATAGGGACATGGACTTCTCAAGAAAGAGGATTGCACCTGAATGTCAGCGATAGCTATATATGTTTTTGTGACTTTTAAGTTACATTTCTTCAAGGATGTAATTTACAACCACCGTAAAAGATTAAATAAAGTTTAAAATTACATACAGTTTAAAAATTAAGTAAAAATATTTGAGCTTATTTACTTTTTTATTAATAAATGTTAGTGGGGTACAGAGTAATAAGGCTTTCTCTAGTTCCATTGTGCACTATTACATATTTTTAGTTACATTTTCATCAACTTACATAATTTATGGAACCCTTTGATTAATATGTGGTAAAAATCATATGCAATTATGGGTTATATTCCCCTATTTTTTCCCATGTATTTATGTAGCTGTATCTTATAATTTGAGATTATCCTATTTTTCTTATCCTAAAGAATTTCCTTTTGTAAATGAAATTGTAAAGTGGTCTTATGAGGCATAATGTTTGGGCTTGGGGATGGAAGAGCAGTGCTAATAAGGTTGAACTCAAAGATCACAAACATTCAAGCCCTAAGTAAGCATAGTCTGTTATTTCTAACACTCTTGTTTGAGATCCCTTAGGAAAATGAGCATTGTCTTCATGTAGGTCATTTATACTGATTTTCTCAGTTGTATAGAAGTTGTTGACTTTCAGCTGGTAAGAGATGTAAACAGATTCCTTGAGTTAAATTGTTAATCTCAGCCAGTGAGAGATGTAACCAGATTCCAGAGTGAGCAGCTTCTCTCTCTTCTCATGTCCTCTTATTTTTTTTTCTATCTTATTATCCTACCTCAGAAAGGACACTTTGAAAGTGCATCAATAAAAAAATTGATCTACTGTATGACCTAGCTATAACACTATTGGGAATTTACCCAAAGGGAGATGTGTCATCATACCACAGAGACACCTGCATCTCCATGTTCAATGCAGCCCTTTTCACAATAGCAAGGATATGGAATCAACCAAAATGCCAATCAACAGAGGAATGGATAAAAAAAGCTAGGGTACATATACACAATGGAATACTACTCAGCAATCAAGAAAAATGAAATAAGGTCATTCGCAGCAAAATGGATGGAATTGGAGAAAATTATTTTAAGTGAATGAACACAAGCTCAGAAAGAGAAATACCACATGTTCGCACTCATATGTGGGAGCTGAATCAAAATTATAAGAAGGAAAAAATCCTATGCAGAGGTGGGAACATAATAAAAAAAAAGCTAAGAATGATACTACTATAGATGGTCTAGAAAATTCATATAATAGTTCTGACAATGTAAAAAGAAAGTTCACTACAGAAAAAGTTTCTATCTTAAACAGAACTGGAGCCCAAGGATATATAGAATAATATTACCATAAAAAGACAAGCAAATGGAAGAGAAGTCTTTGGTGGGGGATGGGATGGGAGTAAGAAGTGTACAAGAGGGTAAGGGAGAACTTATATGTATCATGTACAACAAAATGCATATATGGAAATGCCACAATGAAAAGCATGTCAGAATGAATCACATTAAGGTGTACATTAAAAATTTCCAATAAAAAAGAAAGTGCATCAATATAGGAATTTGCCCTTAAAAGTACCTGCTTTGCTTAACAAATAATAATATTGACACCCCAGCAACAATACTACACTAGCAATGTGTGTATTTATGTCTAGATCTTAATTTCTAAATATTTTCAATTAAAAAGAACCATGGTTATCCTTGGAGAAATGGCTGGTGCCAGAGTTAAGGAAGGGAAGGTAAAAGATGGGCTTGCAGTAGCTTGTCCTACATTAAAGTAAGAAAGTTTTGAGAGAGAGAAAGAAAGAGAGAGAGAACATTTTGAAATAACCAGCTTGAAAGGGGCCCCCTTGAGCAATGTGTTAACGATTTGAGCATCAAAATAAATAAGAAAGGTAATGAATAAGAATCCATTGAATAAAATAGGAATCCATTTGTACATCGTGATGAGAGAGTGAGACAGAGAGAGAGAAAGAAACAAAGAAAGACAGAAAGGAAACACATAAAATGTTAACTGAGAAGTATGGGAGGAATAATATGATAGATTTACAAAGGCACCAGTTTATAACTATCACAGTAAGAGTTGGTTCAGGAAAGAGTCTTCAACTGATGTTAAATGCAAGGTAAGGACATGGATGATAAGCAGGATATTTGCATGGTCCTGAAGTGTCTCCCTACATTTTCTTTATTATTTATGAGGGGAAAAATAGTATACAGTGGAGAAAGCACAAAACATTTTGATGAGTTAATCAAACTTAACCTCCCCAGTGAAGGGCAGCATGGCATGTGCCTATCAATGTGCTTTCTTGAGACAGACTCAGTATCATTCTTGTAGTATAGAGGGAATGTGTCTCACTTTATCCTCTGATGAAAGACATCACAGACACTGAAATTCCAGCACATTCTATAAAAAAGGAATTGAATACCTTAAAAATGCCAATCTGGAAACAAAATTATGGCTCAAGAACTGTTCCCAACTAGAAACATGATGACAAAATGAGATATTTGTTAATGGACTAAATTCTGTACAGGAGAGACAACAGCTGTAGATGGACATTAATGAATCAATTGACCAAAGTAGAATATGGACTGTAGATTAGATAAAAGTATTTGATCAATATTAAGCTTCCTGAATTTGATAACTGCACTGTGGTTATGTAAGAGAATTTTCCTGTTCTTAAGAGAAATACTATGAATAGTTAAAAGATAGTGGATCATACTCTCACAGGTTTCAGAAAAAAAAGTTTATATAAATGTTTAGAAACAGAAACACGGGAAAAAGGAAAACTTGTTTATATCAATATTTATCAACTTACCTATATATACAGAGAGAGAATGATAAAAACAAATGTGGCATAATATTAAACATTGGTGGAGGGCAAAGCTAGGTAAACTGCAATCAGAAGTCTCCTATTATTTTTTTCTGGTTTCTTGCAAGTGTGAAATTTCTTTGAAATAAAAAGTTTAAAAATTGAAACATTTGAATAAAGGTGGCAATTCATTCTAATTTTGAATGATAAGTAGAATTTCTTTTAAGACATTTTTGCCCATAAAAATAATTTATACAGAAATGTTTTTTACACAGATGTGTTCATTTTCTTTGCAGTAAAAAGAAAGATAATGTGAGATGTGAGAAGCAAACAACTTAGAAGCATCCTTTTAAAGCTAAAGGCAAAGCCAGGCACAGTGTCCAGCGCCTATAAAACTTAGCAAGACCTATCTCAAGATAAAAAAATAAAAAAGGATTGCAGAAGGTGGGAGGGGGAGGAGAAACAATGTAAAGGGATGGGGGGGAGAAGACAATCTCAATGTAAACAATGGAATTTCATGAGTACATTGGGAAAATACGGGAATATAACCCAAATCATCAACAAAACAAAAATCCTTACAACTGGCTCAGTATGGAACTTCATAATAAATGGAGAAAAGATTGAGGTTGTCCAAGATTTTGCTTTGCTTGGCTCTATAATCAACACCCACGGAAGCAGCAGTCAACAAATCAAAAGACCCATTGCTCTAGGAAAAGCTGTGGCAAAAGATCTCTTTAGAGTATTGAAAAGTAAAGATGTCACATTGAAGACGAAGGTGCGTCTGACTCACGCCATGGTATTTTCAGTCACATCATATGGTTATGAAAGCTGGACATTGAACAAGAAAGACAGGAGAAGAATTGATGCTTTTGAATTATGGTGCTGGAGATGATTATTGAATATACCATGGACTGCCAAAAGAACCAACAGATCTGTCCTAGAAGAAATGCAACCAGAGTGATCCTTGGAAGCAAGGATGGCTAGACTGCATCTTATGTATTTTCGACATATAGTCAGGAGGGACCAACCCCTGGAGAAAGACATCATGTGTGGGAGAGTGGCAGGTCAATGAAAAAAAAGGAAAACCCTCCACCAGATGGATTGACACAGTGTCTGCAACAATGGGCTTAAACATAAATAAGATCATGTGCCTGGCACAGAATCAGGAAGTCTTTTGATCTGCTGTACATAGGGTCGCTATGAGTTGGACTTGACTCGATGGTACCCAAAACAACAATATAACCCAAATATGCATTTGAGTTTTACTACATATTAGTCAAAAGTTTCCATAAACCTTGTAAGTTGATACAAGCGTAACCAAAAGTGATGTAATAGCTGCATAATGGAAAAAGCCAATACTGTATTACTCCGTACCCCACAATCACTTACCAATAAATAAAGGAAAAAAGGGGGACTAGGAGTGCAGCTCAGGAGTACAGCTCTTACAAAGTATGCATGAGACCCTGGGTTAGGCACTCCTAGTACCACAAAATAGAAGAAAGAAAGAAAGAGGCGGGGGAGGGAGGGAGGGAGGAAGGGAGGGAGAAAGAAAGAAAGAAAGAAAGAAAGAAAGAAAGAAAGAAAGAAAGAAAGAAAGCTAAGGGGAAGCACGCACGGGTATAAATTCAGCACTCAGGAGGCTGAGGCAGGAAGATCTTAAATTCAAGGCTAGCCTGGGCTACATAGGGAGACCTTGTCTCAAAAAACAAAAAATAAAAAAAATAAAGCTAAGGGGAAAAATTCCTACTCAGTAAAAAGATGAGCCATAATACTGTGCAACTGCACACACACACACACACACACACACACACACACACACACACAATATATATATATATATTTTTATATCACATTGTTAATCTTTCTTCCCTCAGTGAAAATCTCTGTTTTACCATTGGCTGAGTGCTATTAGTACTTTCCATGTAGAAAAGCAAGCAGAGCAATGAACTAGGAGCCTAGAAGGCCTGGATTTAAGTCCCAGCTCTGTTACCTACTTGTTACATAGGTGTAAGATTAACTGCAGCTTCCTTGTCTATACAGTGGGGATAATGATAGATTTGGAAGTACAAAGTGTCTGTATCTGCTATGCAAGGCTTTCTGCAAGTATATCAGCAATCAGCTTGGCCAAGGGGGATTGTGTGAAATTAGTAGTAAGTGCTGAACTTGGTCATCTACTTGTCTTTCTGATTAGTCCATTAGGGTGGATCTATACTATAGAACACATATATTCCTAAAAGGCATTTAACAAGCTATAGTAAATGGTAAGGCAGATATGGTGGTGCATGCCCATAATCCCAACACTCAGGAGGCTAAAACAAGAGGATTAAGAGTTCAAGGCCAGCCTGAGCTACCTAGAGAGACCCTTTCTCCAAAAACAAAAAGCAGAACAAACAAACAAAAAAAAAAACAAGAGAGAAAGAGAGTAGAAAATGCTAGACAGTAAATTGCATTGAATTCACTGGTTTGTGCCTTTTAGGGCCATTTTGCTTCTTGTGTCTGAAATATTCCAAGTGATGATTGTGTTGGTCCAGAGAATGAGATCCACAAGAAATGCATCTCATTTTCTCCTAGATCTTTCTTGTGTACCTTTGAGGCCTATCACTTTCATTTACTGACAAATATATTTTTTTCTTCCTGTTAGCTCTGCCGAGCCAGTCTTCCTATAAGTGATTAGGAACTGAATTGTATTCCACCATCAGCAGCAACAACTTCATCATTTAGTCTCTGACTGCTGACTTTTATTCCTGGGGAGGTGGTGAGATAGGGCAATAGCTTCCACATTGCTGACTAGCTCTTTTGGGACTTGTAAATCATTGTTGGTATAAATGCAACTGAAACTCCAGAATAAAAACCCATCATTTCAACTATTGAGTCTTGTACACATTAAAATTCTAATTATCTCTAATTCTTCTTCCTCTTCTTTTCATATCTTATGCCATTTATGAAATAACTAGGATTAACTTCTTGTTATTGTTAGGTGCTGTTGAGTTGGTGTCCAACTCATAGCAACCCTATGTAAAATAGAGGGAACACTATTGTCAATGCTTCTCTGCTATTCATAGGGTTTTCAATAGCAGGTTGACTTTTGAGAGTGGGTTGCCAGGTTCTTCTCCCAAGCCTACAGTGCCTGGTGATCCCAGGCAGTCTCCCATCCAAGTACTAACCAGACCCGACCCTCTTAGCTTCCAAGATTTGATGGGATTGGATACCACCGTGGTATGGCTGCAGGATTAACTACCAAATAGAAAAGAAATAGATTTACAGCTGGTAAATCTAGAGTGTGCACTGCCCATTACATTATTGAAAGTCATCCTCTCCCCACTTTTTCCTTCATCTTCACTCCTTTTAGGTAATTTTCTCCACCAAAATCTTTGTCAACAGTGGTTTTCTGTAGCTGTACTTAGAGTTTTATGGAAGGAAGAAACATGACTCAGAATATTAAATTGCAAATTGGGAAATGAGTGCTGTTTCTAATTCCTGATGTCAGTGCTTCACACACATGTGGCTCAGTATAACCATCTATAAAACATGGGACTAAGAGTACACATCATATACAAGTAAAGGTCCCCTGAAAGCCAGGTGCAGTGGTACATGCCTGTAATCCCATGAACTCCCAAGAAAGTGAGCAATGTGATAGAAATTCAAATTTATACTAACTTTCTCTCTTAAGTTATTTTTAATTAAATTTATTTTGTTGTTGTTAAGTGCCATCGAGTCAGGTCCGACGCATAGTGACCCCCACAGGTTTTTGTTTGTTTTGTTTTTTGTTTGTTTTTCTGTGAGTTTTTTTGGTTTCAGTTTTGTTTTCTTTTTTTTTACTTTTTGAGACAGGGTCTCGCTACATTACGCAGACTGCCTCTGGTCTCGAACTTGTGATCCTCTTGCCTCTGCCTTCTGAGTTACTGGGATTACAGGCATGTACCACCATACCAGACTCCCATAAGATTCTTGATGGCTGATTGTTTAGGGATTGTTGTAAGAATGGGCTGCCACATCCTTCTCCCATTTTTTTTTTGGTTCTGGAGATCAAACCCATGTCCTCAGAAAGTGAGGAGCAGCCCTATATCAACTAAGCTAAAACCCCAGTCCAAATTTATTCTAACTGGTACATGAAAACATAAAAATTGTACATATTAACAAGGCACCATGTAATATTTTCATACATATATACATTGCATAATGTTTAAATCCAGATAATCATATCTATCTCCTCAAACATTTACCATCTATGGTGAAAACAATTAAATCATTTCTTCCAGCTTTTAGAAATGTGCAGTACATTATTGTTAGCTAAAGTCACCCTACTATGCAATAACACAGTTGTCCCCAAACTTTTTGGCACCAGGGACTGGTTTTGTGGACGACAATTTTCCATAGACTACTGATCTGACAGGATATGGAGCTCAGGCAATAATGTGAGTGATAGGGTACAGCTGTGAATACAGATGTAAGTACAGACAGTACCAGACTGCAGCCCAGTGGCTGAGGACTCCTGCAATAGCACATCAAAACTACTTACTCCTAACTGTATCTAAATAGCCATGGATCAACTTTCCCCATCCCTTCCTACCCCTACACTCTCCAGCCTCTTGTTAACCACTATACAACTCTCGACTTAGATAAACTCTTGCAGATCATGTGGTACTCATCTTTCTGTGCCTTATTTCACTTAACATAATAATCTCTAGTTCCATCCATGTCACAAATGATAGGATTTTGCTCTTTTATATGGCTGAATAGTATTCCATTGTGTATATGGATTATATTTTCTTTATCCATCAGTTGGTGGATACTTAAGATTATTTCCATTTCTTGGCTTTTGTGAATAGTGATGCTACAAACATGAGCATGCAGGTATCTCGTTAGTATGCTGATTTCATTTCCTTCAGATAGATACCCAGTAGCAGAACTGCTGGATAGAAGGTAATTCTATTTTTAAATTTCACAGGAGTCTCTATACTGTTTTCCATAATGGCTGTACTAATTTACATTCCAACCAACAGTGTGCAAGAGTTTCCTTTTCTCCATATCATCACCAGCACTCGTTATCCTCAGTCATTTTGATAATACCATAGTCATTCTTTTACTGGAGTGAGCTGCTATTTCACTGTAGTTTTGATTTTCATTTTCCTGATAATTAGTAATGTTGAACCTTTTCCATGCACCTGTTGCACACTTGGATGTTTTCTGAGAAATGTCTATTTGATCTATTGTCCAGTTTTTCTTTGGCTTATTTGGGTTTTTGCTATTGAGTTTTTGGAATTCCTTATATAGTTTGGATATTAACCTCTTGTCAACGGTATAGTGTGCAAATATTTTCTCTTATACTGTGGGTTGTCATCATCATCATCATCATCATCATCATCATCATTATTATTATTACTGTTGTTATTATTGCAGTCCTTGGGGGCTGAACCCAGTGCCTTGCACATACTTGGCAAGCACTCTAGCCCTGAACTGCACCTCCAGCTCTACTCACTTTCTTTCTTTCTTTTCTTTTTTCCTTTAATCTTGAGACTGGGTCTCACTAAGTTTGGCTGGCTGCCCCTGCTCTCAAACTCTCAATCCTCCTAACTCTGCCGCCAGAGCCACTGGGATTACAGGCGTGTACCACCATGCCTGGCTGTGGGTTGTCTTTTTACTCTGTTGATTATTCCTTTTGTTTCCTGTGTTTTTCGGGTCTTCTCCAAAAATTTTTGCCCATTTCCATGTCCTGAAGCACTTTTGCTATATTTTCTTCTAGTAGCCTCATAGTTTCAGTTCTTACATTTCAGTCTTTAATCCATTTTGAGTTGAGTTTTGTCTGGTGAGAGGTAGAGTTCTGGTTTTATTCTTCTGCATGTGAATGTCCAATTTTCCCAACAATATTTATTGAAAAGAGTGTACTTTCTCCAGTGTGTGTTCTTAGCACCTTTGTCAAAACGAATTGGCTAAAGATGCATGGGTTTACTTCTAAGTTCTCTGTTCTGTTCCATTGTCTTTGTGCCTGAATTATGCTAATACCATGCTGTTTTGATTATTACAAGAGTAGGAACAAAACTGCTAGATTCAGAAAGCCCAAGATCCATCCTGAACTAATTAGTAATTCTCAAGGTGATACTCCTCAACCACACCAAAGTCATTCAAAGCTAGGGGAAATATTTTATATTTCCCTGTTGTGAGAATTAGAAGATGTACTCATATTCTACTATTGCTGCAGCAAATTACTGCAACATTAGTGGCTGAAACAATATAAATGTATTATCTTAAGGTTTTATGTGTCAGAAATCTGACACGGGTCTCACTGGGCTGAAATCAAGGGGTCAACAACAGGGCTGTGTCCCTTTGTGGAAAGTATCCTGGATTATCCAGGTGGGCCCAATGAGTCAAAGATCCTTACAATGAAACAGAGGTGAGAAGAAGAAATGTGAAAACAGAAGCAGAGGTTGGGGTGATGCACTTTAAAAATAGAGGAAGGGGGTCACAAGGCAAAGAATGCAAATGACCACTATAAGCTTGAAAAAGGCAAGAAACCAGATTCTCCCCTAGGGCCTCCAGAAGGGATGTAGCTCCACTGACAACTTGACCTTAGTTTGTAAGACTCATTTTAGATTTCTGACTTCCAGGATGGTAAGATAATCAATTTGTGTGATGGTAAGCCATCAAGTCTATAGAAATTTGTTAAAGCAAGTTGTTGTTGTTGTTGTTAGGTGTCCTTGAGTTAGGTCCAACTCATAGCAACTCTATATACAACAGATGAAACACTGTCTGAGACTGTGTCATGCCCAGCACTATTGCCAGTGTTTCTCTGCTATTCACAGGGTTTTCAATGGCTGATTATTTTGGTAGTGAGTTGCCAGGTCCTTCTCCCTAGCCTACAGCACCTGGTATTCCCAAGTGATCTCCATCCCAAGACCAACCAGGCTGACCTTGCTTAGTTTCTGAGGTCAGGTGGGATCAGATGCTATGGCTGCAGAATAAATCAGAGTAGGAAATGAATACAGGAGAATTCATTTCCTTGCCTTTCCTATCTTTTAAAGGCCACCTGCATTCCTTGGCTCCTGGCCCTTTCTTCCATATTCAAACCACAACATCAAGTCTCTCTTCAGCCTTTCTTCCATCACCATGTCTCTTTCTAATCTCAGCTGGAAGAGGTTCTCTGATTTTAAGAACTCATGTAATTAGATTGGGCCCACCTGGTTAATCCTGAATATTCTCCCATAATCAAGGTCCTTGACTAGTTTTATAACTAGTTCATCAACTGTCCAGAAATGTTACTTTGGGAAAATGCTTTCAATTCTCCAGACCAACTCTCCTTTACCTGTATAATGATTAAAATATCTTGCTACTGTTGAAGACCAACACACATGACCCCAAAATATGATTGTAGGAGAACAGAATATGCCACCCCAAAATAAACCTCCATGGCATACTGATTTATTTCTAGCTGGTTATTTTGAGAAACTGCAGACACATGAATAGCTCTGATAAAACTCCCTATTTATAAAGGAAATTTACATCGATAATGAAATTTTTCATTAGTAAAGGTATGTGTACCAGGAAGAGAGCTGCCCAGAGAAAACTTTTTATCACCTGACAGACTTTCATCACAGAATAAGGCAACTCTTATGCACCTTACATTTCCTCCTCTCACCTCCCCATAATCTGTCTCTACCATTCCCCCTTTCTGAGCTCAGGATACTACATAAATTTCGATAATCTGGCCCTTCTTTGAGTTTCATATTTTGTAAAACTTTGCACATACGTACATAATTAAAATTATTTTTTTTAATCTGTTTTGGTCAACTTAATTCATAGACAGGACAAAGAACATAGGAGGACAGAGGGAAGCAATTTTTTCCTCCCTTATACTACATCACAGGATTGCTCTCAGTAGTAAATGAATGAATGAATGCAAACACACTTTGTAAACTACAAAGGCTACATAAAGAGAAGGGATTATAATTTCCATAAGAGTGGAGGAGTAATAGTAAGTTAAATAAGGGCTGGGGTTTAGAGTGCCATGCTGCACTCTCTGAGGACCTGGGATTCATCTCCAGCATCACAAAAATGGGAGAAGGACATAGCAATCCACTCCTGAAGCAGTCCTGAAACAGTCCTTGAAAGTCCTATGAGGGTGGCTATGAGTCAGACCAGACTCAACAACATCTAATAACAAGTTAAATAATGAAGGGAGTTATAGGTTTCCTATGTGTCCTCCACCTAGAATCTCTTCACACTCTTTAGGGATGACTCATGAATTTACAAAGGATTCTTATATTCACTTTTCTGGACACCTTTGATGATCTGACTAAAATGAGCTGCTATCAGGGCTGAAGATACAGCTCAGTGGTAGAGCACTTGCCTTGCATGTGACAGGCCCTGGGTTCAATCCTTAACACTGCACACACACACAAAATAGTGAGCTGCTATCTAGCTACTTCTGTGACCCAGCAGCTTCTTACAGACTGGAGTTTAGCTCAGTTGGTAGAGTGCTGCTCTGCACACTCTGAGGCCCTGAGTTTGATCCCCAGCAGCACAAAAATGGGAGAGGGGCCTAGCAGCCCACTCATGAAACAATCCCAAAACAATCAGCCATCAAAAACCCTGTGAATAGCAGAGAAGCACTGACACAGGGCTGGTCATGCCACCGTGTTGGGGCGTGTTTCATTCTGTTGTACACAGGGTCATTATGAGTCAGTCCTGACTCAACAGCACCTAAAAACAACAAGCTGTTTCTTGTTTGGGTGCCCACCATGTCTGTGCCATGTTCTCCTCATGCTTCCAAAGCTGCACACTTCAGTGGTGCCAAAGAGATACTATAATTCCTCAGTCCTCATTGAACTGAGGCCATGCTATGCCACTTAGGTGTCTTTTTCCACCATTTTGTCATGTTTGGCTACCTGACCACAGTGACTGGGTGATTAAAGGCTAGAGAAAATGACAGACTTTGTTCACAATTATTTTTACTTTGTCTTGTTACCAAACTAGCAAACAAGACTAGGAGAGATATATACCAGATATGATTGCCCCAAGTTTCTTGTTGAAATGCCAAAAAAATCAGTGGTGAATGCATCCTATGCTAAAGGATGGATCCACAAGTTTAAAGGAGTCAGGTACCATGAACTTAATACCCATTGTATGATTTTATACTGGAACAGGGCTTGCATCAGCACCCAAAGGTCATCCACCACTATTAATGGAATTCTGACTGCAACATAGCTATATACCTCTGTGTTCTGTTGGTTTCTGAATTATCAAGGATACCTTCAGTCTGACCATAGAAAACTATACCATGTGCCTCGCAAGTCATTTGTAAATACAGGTCTTTCTGCTTCTGCCTGTGATGCTTCTATTTTTAAAAGTACAGACAGAAGTCTTCAGGAATGGATCAGTAGACAGATACTGAGCTTGCCTCCTCATCTTTTCTCTTTTCTCTCATCTTTGCCAACCAGTTGCCCATGTGCAAGATACTTCCTGCATTTCTGTCTTTTCTTCTCCTCACCTCCTTCCTTCCTCTCCTCTTTTCCTTCTGCCAAACCTCTTCCCACTTTACTAAAGTCATGTAAATAAACCCTGTGGATTGTCTCTATCAGCTAACCAGATGCACTCAGATTTGTTTGAATGTCAGTTAAGCTCAACTGGGACAACTGCTAAAATTATAGTAGTGATGTACAGCCAGTAACAGGTACAGTTACAATCACATAGCAGGTACCATTTGTGATTAAAATAAAAGACAAATTTCTTAATGCCTAGGACCTTGTGATCTAACAAGCGATGCAAAGAAACTAGATATAGGATATTTCTAAACATATGAAGACAAAATCACCATAGAATTACATCAGTTGTAACTTTGGGCAGAACTATTTAACTGAGATCCTGTTCTGCAGCAGCAGAGGCATGGAAATATCTGTTCCTGTCACTAAGCAGAACAATAGCTGATCAGTTTGACTGAAAGTTGAATTCACAATGATTCAGAAAGGATGCTGCAGCCACACATGGAGAAAAAGCCCTTTAAAAGAAACATTCACAATCTCAGTTTCATGGTCTGTGGGAAGAACTTGGCACACATGTACATATATTAATGTCTTCCCTACCAACTATGAATCTGAGGTGCACTTATACTTTGCACACTTTTCTGATCTGGTAGATCAGAATGATAGAGTTAGGGCAGAAATTGTTTACAAATGAGTACATAAGGAAAAGGAAAAACAAACATCATCTCAGAGTTCTCTCTGAATCATCCATATGGCTGCACTGACCATTCAATTCTTATACTTCCTGTTGAGTATTTTCTAAACTGCTCTTGCCTAGAGGTCCAGGATCTGTAGGAGCCATTGAATCATCTCTGACACTAGTTAGCTAACTATTCCCTACACACCAGGGAGTAGAAGGAGACTGTTTGCCACTGCAATCCAGTACTCAGGTGGATAGGGAGGGTTCATTCATATCTGAGTTACTGCTATGGCCAAAGCTTTGTTCTTATCCAAGTTTGTAATTTAATGCTGAGGTCATTTCTCTTGGAAAGAAGACAGAAATCCAAAATATCTTGTTTTATGGAGTTTCATGCCCCAAAAGTACCTGATTCCACTCAGCTTGCACTGCACAGATTAATGAACATTGTATTTGCATATAACAGAAATTGAAATAAACTGAGATCAGGGCATGGTTTGGCAACTCTTCTGGTGTTAGAAACAACATAAAAAGGAGCTTACTCTAACTTGATTAGAGAACCTGGTGTCAGTTTACCTGTAGTAATGAAAATAACTGCTCTTTTCAGTACAGCAACTGGTCTGTGTTACTGTTAAATTCCACCAAATCATCCTGTGCATAAAGCCTTGACTCTTGAGGTTTTGTTTTATTTTGCTTTGCTTTTCTGTTGTACTAGAGATTAAACCCCAGGTCTTGCACATGTGAGGTATGCACTGTACCTCTGAGCTACACCCCTAGCCCTGGCCTTAGTTCTTTCTAACAAGCTGTGTTATTATTGCTGTTTGAAGAACAACCTTTCTCCCTGAAATATATGTCTATCTAATTTTTTTCTGATATATACCTAATATTTTCTATATGTTCTTAATAATTTTTTTCTTCTGGTACCAGAGGTTGAACCCAGGACCTCATGCATACTTTACAAGTGCTCTGCCACTGGGCTATACTCCAGCCCATTTTTTACATTTTACTTTGAGACAGGGTCTCCCTAAATTACACAGGCTGCGCTGGCCTCAAACTTGTGATCCTCCTGCCTCTACCTCCAGAGTCGCTGAGATTATAGGCATATACCACACTGCCCAGCTTTGTCCTTGATAGTTCTTGATAGTCTATAAAAATCTTCACAAAAAAAATGTGAAGTTTTTCATTAGGTTCCTGGATAACAGAGATAGAATACATTGTATATTCTTTTATTTTGCTATTTCTTGCATTGTTCTTTCTACTATTATCAAGAATGTTGCTGGTCATGGTGGCGCACACCGGTAAGCGACTCACTGAAGAGGATGAGGTAAGAGGATCACGAGTTCAAGGCCAGCCTGCCCTACACCTTGAGCCAGGCATGGTGGCGCATGCCTATAATCCCAGCAGGAGGCAGAGG
>VMDO01034068.1:0-17346 GCA_007922755.1 Pedetes capensis | reverse complement strand
TAGGGTTAGGGTTTTGCCTAGGTTTATGGTTAGAGTTAGGTTAGGTTTTCACCTAGGGTTAGTTTTAGGGTTAGGGTTAGGATTTTGGCTATGGTTAGGGTAGGTTTAGCGTTAGGTTTTAGCCTAAGGTTAGGGTTAGGGTTAGGGTTAGGGTTAGGGTTTCTCCTAGGGTTAGGGTTTGGATTTGAGCAAGCTTCAGGGTTAGTGTTAGGTTTAAGGTTTCGTCTATGTTTAGGGTTAGGGTTCTTCCTAGGATTAGGGTTAGGTTTAGTGTTAGGGATTTGGCTAGGGTTAGATTTGGTTCAGCATTACAGCTAGGGTTTGGGTTAGGTTTACGGTTTTGCCTACTGTTAGGATTAGGGTTAGTTTTAGTTTTTCACCTAGACTTACGTTTAGGTTTAGGGTTAGGGTAAGTGTTAGGGTTAGTGTTAGGGTTAGGGCTATGTTTTTGGCTAGTGTTAGGCTTAGGTTTAGGGTTAGGATTTCACCTTAGTTTAGGGAGAGGATTAGTGCTAGGGTTTCTGCTTGGGTTAGGGTTATGTTAAGGCATTCAGCTAGGATTACGGTTAGGTTTATGGTTAGGGTTTCTCCAAGTGTAAGTGGTACAGTTAGGGTTAGTGTTAGTTTTAGTGTATGGTTCTGCCTAGAGTGAAGGATAGGTTTATGCTTATTGTTAGGTTTATAGTTAGGGATAGGGGTAGGCTTTTGCCTAGGTTTAGGGTAAGGTTTAGGGTTAGGGTTTCAGCTAGGGTTAGGGTTTGTGTAGGGTTTTGGGTTTCAGCTAGGTACTGGGTTAGGGATAGGGTTACATATTTGCCTAGGGCAAGAGTGAGATTTATGGTTAGGGTTTCACCCAGGGTTAGGGTTAAGGTTAGGGTTAGGTTTATGTTTTCTCCTAGGTTTACAGTTTGAGTTAATTGTAGGGTTTAACCTAGTGTTAGGGTTAGAATTAGGTTTAGGGTTTTGCCTAGGTTTAGGGTTAGAGTTAGGGTTGGGTTTTCACTTAGGGTTAGTTTTAGGGTTAGGGATAGGATTTTGGCTAAGGTCAGGGTAGGTTTAGGGTTATTTATTAGCCTAAGGTTAGGGTTAGTGTTAGTGTTAAGGAGAGGGTTTCCCTCAGGATTAGTGTTAGGTGTAGGGATAGGGTTTTGCCTAGGGTTAGGGGTAGGGTTTCTCCTAGGGTTAAGGTTAGGATTTGAGCTAGCTTCAGGGTTAGTGTTAGGGATATGGTTTCGCCTACGTTTAGGGTTAGGGTTTTTCGAGGATTAGGGTTAGGTTTACTCTTAGGGTTTTGGCTAGGGTTAGATTAGATTCAGCATTACTGCTTGGATTAGGGTTAGGTTTAGGGTTTTGCCTACTGTTAGGGTGAGGGTTAGGGTTAGTTTTGACCTAGGGTTAGGGTTAGGGTTAGGGTTAGGGTAAGTGTTATGATTAGTGTTAGGTTTAGGGCTATGTTTTTGGCTAGGGGTTGGCTTAAGTTTAGGGTTAGGATTTCACCTTAGTTTAGGGAGAGGGTTAGTGCTAGGGTTTCTGCTTGGGTTAGGGTTATGTTAAGGCATTCAGCTAGGGTTACGTTTATAATTATGGTTAGGGTTTCTCCAAGTGTAAGTGGTACAGTTAGGGTTAGGGTTAGGTTTAGTGTATGGTTTCGCCTAGAGTGAAGGTTAGGGTTATGCTTAGTGTTAGGGTTAGAGTTAGGGTTAGGGTTAGGGATTTGCCTGGGGTTAGGGTAAGGTTTAGGGTTAAGATTTCAGCTAGGGTTAGGGTTAGGTTATCGTTAGGATTTCAACTTGGTTCTGGGTTAGGGTTAGGGATATATATTTGCCTAGGGCAAGAGTGAGACTTACGGGTAGGGTTTCACCCAGTGTTAGGGTTAGGGTTAGGGTTATGTTTCTCCTAGGTTTACAGTTAGGGTGAATTTAGGGTTTTGCCTAGGGTTAGGGTTAGAATAAGGGTTAGGGTTTTGCCTAGGTTTAGCGTTAGAGTTAGGGTTAGGTTTTCACCTAGGGTTAGTTTTAGGGTTAGGTTTAGGTTTTTGGCTAGGATTTGGGTAGGTTTAAAGTTAGGTTTTAGCCTCAGGTTAGGGTTAGGTTTAGGGTTAGTGTTAGGGTTTCCCATATGGTTAGTGTAAGGGGTAGGGTTAGGGTTTTGCCTAGGGTTAGGTTTAGGGTTTCTCCTAGGGTTAGGGTTAGGATTTGAGCTAGGTTTAGGGTCAGTGTTAGGATTATGGTATCGCCTACGTTTAGGCTTGGGGTTCTTCCTAGGATTAGGGTTAGGTTTAGTGTTAGGGATTTGGCTAGGGTTACATTTGGTTCAGCATTACAGCTAGGGTTAGGGATAGGTTTAGGGTTTTGCCTACTGTTAGGATGAGGGTTAGGGTTAGGTTTTCACCCTTACGTTTAGGGTAAGGGTTTTTCCTAGGATTAGGGTTAGGTTTAGTGTTAGGGTTTTGGCTAGTGTTAGATTTGGTTCAGCTTTACAGCTAGGGTTAGGTTTAAATTTAGGGTTTTGCCTACTGTTAGGGTTAGGGTTAGGGTCAGATTTTCACCTAGGGTTAGGGTTAGGGTGAGGGTTAGGGTAAGTGTTAGGGTTAGGGTTTGGTTTAGCGTAAGTGTTAGGGTAGTGTTAGGGTTAGGCCTATGTTTTTGGCTAGGAGTAGGCTTAGGTTTAGGGTTAGGATTTCACCTAATTTTAGGGAGAGGGTTAGCCCTAGGGTTTCTTCTTGGGTTAGGGTTATGTTAAGGCATAATGGTAGGGTTACGTTTAGGATTATGGTTAGGGATTCTCCTAGTGTAAGTGGTACAGTTATGGTTAGGGTTAGGTTTAGTGTATGGTTTCGCCTAAAGTGAAGTTTAGGGTTATGCTTAGGGTTAGGGTTAGGGTTAGTTTTTCACCTAGGGTTAGGGTTAGGGTAAGTGTTAGGGATAATGTTAGGGTTAGGGCTATGTTTATGGCTAGGGGTAGACTTAGGTTTAGGGTTAGGATTTCACCTATGTTACGGAGAGGGTTAGTGCTAGGGTTTCTGCTTGGGTTAGGGTTATGTTAAGGCATTCACCTAGGGTTACGGTTAGGATTATGGTTAGGGTTTCTCCTAGTGTATGTGATACAGTTAGGGTTAGGGTTAGGTTTAGTGTGTGGTTTTGCCTAGAGTGAAGGTTAGGGTTAGGCTTAGGGTTAGGTTTAGGGTTTGGGTTAGGGTTAGGGTTTGCCTAGGGTTAGGGTAAGGTTTAGGGTTAAGGTTTCAGCTAGGGTTAGGGTTAGGGTAGGTTATAGGGTTTCAGCTAGGTTTTGGGTTTGGGTTAGGGTTACAGTTTTGCCTAGGGGAAGAGTGAGAGTTACGGTTAGGGTTTGACCCAGGGTTAGGGTTGTGTTTTCTCCTAGGTGTACAGTTTGGGTTAATTTTAGGGTTTTGCCTTGGGTTAGGGTTAGAATAAGGGTTAGGGTTATGCCTAGGTTTAGGGTTAGAGTTAGGGTTAGGTTTTCACCTAGGGTTAGTTTTAGGGTTAGGTTTAGGTTTTTGGCTAGGATTTGGGTAGGTTTAGAGTTAGGTTTAACCTAAGGTTAGGGTTAGGTTTGGGTTAGGTTTAGAGTTTCCCATATGGTTAGTGTAAGGGGTAGGGTTAGGGTTTTGCCTAGGGTTAGGGTTAGGGTTTCTCCTAGGGTTAGGGTTAGGATTTGAGCTAGGTTTAGGGTCAGTGTTATGGTTATGGTATCGCCTACGTTTAGGGTTAGGGTTCTTCCTAGGATTAGGGTTAGGTTTAGTGTTAGGGATTTGGCTAGGGTTAGATTTGGTTCAGCATTACAGCTAGGGTTAGGGTTAGGTTTGGTGTTTTGCCTACTGTTAGGGTGACGTTTAGGGTTAGTTTTTCACCTACGGTTAGGTTTAGGGATAGGGTTAGTGTAAGTGTTAGGGTTAGGGTTAGGTTTAGCGTAAGTTTAGGGTTAGGGTTAGGGTTAGGGCTATGTTTTTGGCTAGGGGTAGGCTTAGGTTAGGGTTAGGATTTCACCTCAATTTAGGGAGAGGGTTAACCGTAGGGTTTCTGCTTTGGTTAGGGTTATGTTAAGGCATACAGGTAGGGTTACGTTTAGGATTATGGTTAGGGTTTCTCATAGTGTAAGTGGTACAGTTAGGGTTAGGGTTCGGTTTAGTGTATGCATTCGCCTAGAGTGAATGTTAGGGTTATGCTTATGGTTAAGTTTAGTGTTATGGTTAGGGTTTTGCCTAGGGTTAGGGTAAGGTTTAGTGTTAGGGTTTCAGGTAGGGATATGGTTAGATTAGGGTTTAGGGTTTCAGCTAGGTTCTGGGTTAGGGTTAGGGATAGATATTTGCCTAGGGCAAGAGTGAGATTTACGGTTAGGGTTTCACCCAGGTTTAGGGTTAGGGTTAGGGTTAGGTTTTCTCCTAGGTTTACAGTTTGGGTGAAATTTAGGGTTTTGCCTAGGATTAGGTTTAGAATTAGGATTAGGGTTTTGCTTAGGTTTAGGGTTTGATTTAGGGTTAGGTTTTCACCTAGGGTTAGTTTTAGAGTTAGGGTTGTGTTTTTGTCTAGGGTTAGGGTTAGGATTAGGGTTAGGTTTAGGGTTTCCCATAGGGTTAGTGTTAGGGCTAGGGTTAGGGTTTTGCCTAGGGTTGGGTTAGGGTTTCTCCTTGGGTTACGGTAAGGATATGAGCTAGGTTTAGTGTTATTGTTAGGGTTATGGTTTCGACTACGTTTAGGGTTAGGGTTCTTACTAGGATTAGGGTTAAGTTTATTGTTAGGGTTTTGGCTACGTTTAGATTTGGTTCAGCATTAAAGCTAGGATTAGGGTTAGGTTTATGGTTTTGCCTACTGTTAGGGTTAGGGTTAGGGTTAGTTTTTCACCTAGGGTTAGGGTTAGGGTTACGGTTAGGGTAAGTGTTAGGTTTAGTGTTAGGGTTAGGGCTATGTTTTTGGCTAGGGGTTGGCTTATGTTTAGGGTTAGGATTTCACCTAAGTTTAGGGAGAGGTTTAGTGCTAGGGTTAGGGTTAGGGTTAGGGATTTGCCTAGTATTAGGGTAATGTTTAGATTTATGGTTTTAGCTAGGGTTAAGGTTAGGGTGAGTGTAACAGATTTGCATAGGGCAAGAGTGACAGTATGGTTTCGGTTACACCCAGGTTTAGGGTTAGCGTTAGGGTTATGTTTTCTCCTAGGTTTACAGTTTGGTTTAATTTTAGGGTTTTTCCTAGGGTTAGGGTTAGAATTAGGGTTAGGGTTTTGCCTAGGTTTAGGGTTAGAGTTAGGTTTAGGTTTTCACCTAGGGATAGTTTTAGCATTAGGATTAGGCTTTGGCTAGGGTTAGGGTAGGTTTAGGGTTAGGTTTTAGCTTAAGGTTAGGGTTAGGGATAGGGTTATGGTTAAGGTGTCCCATGTGGTTAGTGTTAGGGGTAGGGATAGGGTTTTGCCTAGGATTGGGGTTAGGGTTTCTCCTAGGGTTAGGGTCAGGATTTGAGCTAGGTCTAGGGTTAGTGTTAGGATTATGATTTCGCATACGTTAAGGGTTAGGGTTTTTCCTAGGATTATGGTTAGGTTTAGTGTAAGGGTTTTGGCTAGGGTTACATTTGGTTCAGAATTACAGCTAGGGTTAGGGATAAGTTTAGTGTTTTGCCTACTGTTAAGGTTAGGGTTAGGGTTAGTTTTTCACCTAGGGTTAGGGTTAGGGTTAGCGTTAGGGTAAGTGTTAGTGTTAGTGTTAGGGTTAGGGCTATGTTTTTGGCTAGGGGTAGGCTTAGGTTTAGGGTTACGATTTCACCTAAGTTTAGGGAGAGGGTTAGTGCTAGGGTTTGTGCTTGGGTTACGGTTATGTTAAGGCATTCAGCTAGGGTTACGGTAAGGATTATGGTGATGGTTTCTCCTAGTGTAAGTGGTAAAGTTAGGGTTAATGTTAGGTTTAGTGTACGGTTTCGCCTAGAGTGAAGTTTAGGGTTATGCTTAGGGTTAGGGTTAGGGTTAGGGTTAGGGTTAGGGTTCTGCCTAAGGTTAGGGTAAGGTTTAGGGTTAGGGTTTCAGCTAGGGTTAGGGTTAGGGTTGGGTTTATGGTTTCAGCTAGGTTTTGGGTTAGAGTTATGGTTACAGATTTGCCTAGGGCAAGAGTCAGAGTTATGGTTAGGGTTTCACCCAGGGTTAGGGTTAGGGTTAGGGTTAGGTTTTCTCCTAGGTTTACAGTTTGGGTGAAATTTAGGCTTTGCCTAGGGTTAGGGTTAGAATTAGAGTTAGGGTTTTGCCTAGGTTTAGGGTTAGAGTTAGGGTTAGGTTTTCACCTAGGGTTAGTTTTAGGGTTAGGGTTAGATTTTTGGCTAGGGTTTGGGTAGGTTTAGGTTTAGCATTTAGCCTAAGGTTAAGGTTAGGATTAGGGTTAGGGTTAGGTTTTCCCATAAGGTTAGTGTTAGTGGTAGGGTTAGGGTTTTGACTAGGTTAGGGTTAGGGATTCTCCTAGGGTTAGGGTTAGAAATTGAGCTAGGTTTAGGGTTAGTGCTAGGGTTAGGGTTTCGCCTACGTTTAGGGTTAGGGTTCTTCCTAGGATTAGGGTTAGTTTTAGTCTTAGGGTTTTGGCTAGGGTTAGATTCGGTTCAGGATTACAGCTAGGGTTAGGGTTAGGTTTAGGGTTTTGCCTACTCTTAGGGTTAGGGTTAGGGTTAGTTTTTCACCTAGGTTTAGGGTTAGGTTTAGGGGTGGGGTAAGTGTTAATGTTAGTGTTAGGGTTAGGGCTATGATTTTGGCTAGGTGTAGGCTTAGGTTTAGGGTTAGGATTTCACCTAAGTTTAGGGAGAGGGTTAGTGCTAGGGTATCTGCTTGGGTTAGGGTTATGTTAAGGCATTAAGCTAGGGTTATGGTTAGGATTATGGTAAGGGTTTCTCCTACTGTAAGTGGTAAAGTTAGTGTTAGGGTTAGGTTTAGTTGTATGGTTTCGCCTAGAGTGAAGGTTTGGGGTATGCTTAGCGTTAGGGTTAGAGTTAGGTTTAGGGTTAGGGTTAGGGTAAGTGTTAGGGTTAGGGTTTCAGCTAGGTTTAGGGTTAGGTTATGGCTAGGGTTAGGCTTCGGTTTAGTGTTAGGTTGTCACGTAAGTTTAGGGAGAGTGTCAGTGTTAAGATTTCGGATTGGGATAGGCTTAGGTTTCATGTTTAAGCTAGGGTTCCGGTTAGTATTATGGTTATGGTTTCTCCTACGGTTCGGGTTAGGATTTGGCTAGGGTCAGGAAAGTGTTAGGGTTATGGTTTTGCCTAGGGATAGGTTAGAGTGAGGGTTTCACCTAGGTTTAGGGATAGGGTTAAGGTTAGGGTTTGGACTAGAGTTAGTGTTAGGGTTAGGGCTAAGTTTTTGGCTAGGGGTTGGCTTAGGTTTAGGGTTAGGATTTCACCTAAGTTTAGGGAGATGGTTAGTGCAAGGGTTTCTGCTTGGCTTAAGGTTATGTTAAGGCATTCAGCTAGGGTTACGGTTAGGATTATGGTTAGGGTTTCTCCTAGTTTAATTGGTACAGTTAGTGTTAGGTTTAAGATTTGTGTATGGTTTCGCGTAGAGTGAAGGTTAGGGTTATGCTTAGGCTTTCACCTAGATTTAGGTTAAGAGTCAGGGTTAGGATTAGGGTTAGGGTTAGGGTTTTGCCTAAGGTTAGGGTAAGGCTTAGGGTTAGGGTTTTAGCTAGGGTTAGGGTTAGGGAACGGTTTAGGGTTTAAGCTAGGTTCTGGGTTAGGGTTAGGGTTAAAGATTTGCCTAGGGCAAGAGTGAGAGTTACTGTTAGGGTTTCACCCAGGGTTAGGGTTAGGGTTAGGGTTATGTTTTCTCTTAGTTTTACAGTTTGGGTGAATTTTAGGGTTTTGCCTATGGTTAGGGTTAGAATTAGGGTTAGGGTTTTGCCTATGATTAGGGTTACATTTAGGGTTAGGTTTTCACCTAGGGTTAGTTTTAGGGTTAGGTTTAGGTTTTAGGCTAGTGTTAGGGTAGGTTTAGGGTTAGGTTTTAGCCTAAGTTTAGGGTTAGGTTTAGGGTTAGAGTTAGGGTTTCCCATATGGATACTGTTAGGGGTAGGGTTATGGTTTTGCCTAGGGTTAGGTTTAGGGTTTCTCCTAGGGTTAGGGTTAGGATTTGAGCTAGGTTTAGGGTTAGTGTTAGGGTTATGGTTTCGCCTACGTTTAGGGTTAGGGTTTTTCCTAGGATTAGGGTAAGGTTTAGTGTTAGGGATTTGGCTAGGGTTAGATTTGGTTCAGCATTACAGCTAGGGTTAGGGTTAGGTTTATGGTTTTGCCTACTGTTAGGGTTAGGTTTAGGGTTAATTTTTCTCCTAGGGTTAGGATTAGGGTTAAGGTTAGGGTAAGTGTTAGTGTTAGTGTTAGGGTTAGGACTATGTTTTTGACTAGGGGTAGGCTTAGGTTTAGGGTTAGGATTTCACCTAAGTTTAGGGAGAAGGTTAGTTGTAGGGTTTCTGCTTTGGGTAGGGTTATGTTAAAGAATTCAGCTAGGGTTGCGTTTAGGATTCTATTTAAGGTTTCTCCTAGTGTAAGTGGTACAGTTAGGGTTAGGGTTATTTTTAGTGTATGGTTTCGCCTAGAGTAAGGTTACGGTTATGCTTAGGGTTAGGTTTAGTGTTAGGGTTAGGGTTAGGGTTTTGCCTAGGGTTAGGGTAAGGATTAGGGTTAGGGTTTCAGCTAGGGTTAGGGTTAGGTTAGGGTTTAGGGTTTCAGCTATGTTCTGGGTTAGGGTTAGGGATACAGCTTTGCCTAGGGCAAGAGTCAGAGTTAAGGTTAGGGTTTCACCCAGGTTTAGGGTTAGGTTTAGGGTTATGTTTTCCCCTAGGTTTACAGTTTGAGTGAATTTTAGGGTTTTGCCTAGGGTTAGGGATAGAATTAGGTTTAGGGTTTTGCCTAGGTTTAGGGTTAGAGTTAGGTGTAGGTTTTCACCTAGGGTTAGTTTTAGGGTTAGGGTTAGGTTTTTGTCTAGGGTTAGGGTAGGTTTAGTGTTATGTTTTAGCCTAAGGTTAGGGTTAGGGTTAGGGTTAAGGTTAGGGTTTCCCATAGGGTTAGGGTTAGGGTTAGGGATAGGGTTTTGCCTAGCATTAGGGTTAGGGTTTCTCCTATGGTTAGGGCTATGATTTGAGCTAGGTTTAGGGTGAGGATTAGGGATATGGTTTCGCCTACGTATAGGGTTAGGGTTTTTCCTAGGGTTAGGGTTAGGTTTAGTGTTAGGGTTTTGGGTAGGTTTAGATTTGGTTCAGCATTACAGCTAGGGTTAGGGTTAGGTTTACGGTTTTGCCTACTGTTAGGGTTAGGGTTAGGGTTAGTTTTTCACCTAGGGTTAGGGTTAGGGTTAGGGTTAGGGTAAGTGTTAGGTTTAGTGTTAGGTTTAGTGCTATGTTTTTGGCTAGGGGTAGGCTTAGCTTTAGGGTTAGGATTTCACCTAAATATAGGGAGAGGGTTATTGCTAGGGTTTCTGATTGGGTTAGGCTTATGTTAAGGCATTCAGCTAGGGTTACGGTTAGGAGTATCGTTAGGGTTTCTCCTAGTGTAAGCAGTACAGTTAGGGTTAGGGTTAGGGTTAGTGTATGGTTTCGTCAAGAGTGAAGGTTTGGGTTATCCCTAGCGTTAGGGTTAGGGTTAGGGTTAGGGTTAGGGTTAGGGTAAGTGTTAGGGTTAGGGTTTCAGCTAGGTTTAGGGTTAGGTTATGGCTATGTTTAGGCTTAGGGTTAGTGTTAGGTTTTCACGTAAGTTGAGGGAATGTTTCAGTGTTAAGATTTTGGCTTGGGATAGGCTTAGGTTTCATGTTTAAGCTAGGGTTCCGGTTAGTATTATGGTTATGGTTCTCCTACGGTTCGGGTTAGGATTTGGCTAGGGTCAGGAAAGTGTTAGGGTTATGGTTTTGCCTAGGGATAGGTTAGAGTGAGGGTTTCACCTAGGTTTAGGGGTAGGGTTAGGGTTAGGGTTTGGACTAGGGTTAGTGTTAGGGTTAGGGCTAAGTATTTGGCTACAGGTAGGCTTAGGTTTAGGGTTAGGATCTCACCTAAGTTTAGGGAGAGGGTTAGTGCTAGGGTTTCTGCTTGGGTTAAGGTTATGTTAAGGCATTCAGCTAGGGTTACAGTTAGGATTATGGTTAGGTTTTCTCCTAGTTTAAGTGGTACAGTTAGGGTTAGGTTTAAGTTTTGTGTTTGGTTTCGTCTAGAGTGAAGGTTAGGGTTACGCTTAGGGTTAGGTTTAGGGTTAGGGTTAGGGTTTCTCCTAGGGTTAGGGTTAGGATTTGAGCTAGGTCTTGGGTTAGTGTTAGTGTTATGGTTTCGCCTACGTTTAGGGTTAGGGTTTTTCCTAGGATTAGGGTTAGGTTTAGTGTTAGCGTTTTGGCTAGGGTTAGATTGGTTCAGCATTATAGGTAGGGTTAGGGTTAAGTTTAGGGTTTTGCCTACTGTTAGTGTTAGGGTTAGGGTTAGTTTTCCACCTAGGGTTAGGGTTAGGGTTAGGGTTAGGGTAAGTGTTAGGGTTAGTGTTAGGGTAAGGGCCATGTTTTTGGCTAGGTGTAGGATTAGGTTTAGGGTTAGGATTTCACCTAAGTGTAGGGAGAGGATTAGTGCTAGGGTTTGTGATTGGGTTACGGTTATGTTAAGGCATTCAGCTAGGGTTACGGTTAGTCCTATGGTTAGGGTAACTCCTCGTGTAAGTGGTACAGTTAGGGTTAGGGTTAGGTTTAGTGTATGGTTTCGCCTAGAGTGAAGGTTAGGGTTATACTTAGGGTTAGGTTTAGGGTTAGGGTTAGGCTTATGGTTTTGCCTAGGGTTAGGGTAAGGTTTAGGTTTAGGGGTTCAGCTAGGGTAGGGTTACGGTAGTGTTTAGGGTTTCACCTAGGTTTTTGGTTAGGGTTAGGTTTACAGATTTGCCTAGGGCAAGAGTGAGAATAACGGTTAGGGTTAGGGTTAGGGTTAGGTTTATTGTATGATTTCTTCCAGAGTGAAGGTTAGGGTTATGCTTAGTGTTAGGTTTAGGGTTAGGGTTAGGGTTAGGGGTTTGCCTAGGGTTAGGGTGAGTTTTAGGGTTAGGGTTTCAGCTAGGGTTATGGTTAGGGTAGGGTTTAGTGTTTCAGCTAGTATCTGGGTTAGCGTTAGGCTTACAGATTTGCGTAGGGCAAGAGTGAGAGTTACGGTTAGGGTTTCAACCAGGGTTAGGTTTAGGGTTAGGGTTATGTTTTCTCCTAGGTTTAGAGTTTGGGTGAATTTTAGGGTTTTGCCTAGGGTTAGGGTTAGAATTAGGGTTAGGGTTTTGCCTAGGTTTAGGGTTAGAGTTAGGGTTAGGTTTTCATCTAGGGTTAGTTTTAAGGTTAGGGTTAGGCTTTTGGCTAGGTTTAGGGTAGGTTTAGGGTTAGGTTTTAGCCTAAGGTTAGGGTTAGGTTTAGGGTTAAGTTTAGGATTTCCATAGGGTTAGTGTTAGGTGTAGGGTTAGGGTTTTCCCTATGGTTAGGGTTAGGGTTTCTCCTAGGGTTAGGGTTAGGATGTGAGCTAGGTTTAAGGTTAGTGTTAGGGTTATGGCTTCGCCTACGTTTAGGGTTAGGGTTCTTCCTAGGATTAGGGTTAGGTTTAGTGTTAGGGTTTTGGCTAGGGTTAGATTTGGTTCAGCATTACAGCTAGGGTTAGGTTAGGTTTAGGGTTTTGCCTACTATTAGGGTTAGGGTTAGGGTTAGTTTTTCACCTAGGGTTAGGGTTAGGGTTAGCTTTAGGGTAATTGTTAGGTTTAGTGTTAGGGTTAGGGCTATGTTTTTGGCTAGGGGTAGTGTTAGGTTTAGGGTAAGGAATTCACCTAAGTTTAGGGAGAGGGTTAGTGCTAGGGTTTCTGCTTGGGTTAGGGTTATGTTAAGGCATTCATGTAGGGTTACCATTAGGATTATGGTTAGGGTTTCTCCTAGTGTAAGTGGTATAGTTATGGTTAGGTTTAGTTTTAGTGTATGGTTTCGCCTAGAGTGAAGGTTAGGTTTATGCATAGGGTTAGGTTTAGGGTTAGGGTTAGGGGTAGGGTTTTGCCTAGGTTAGCATAAGGTTTTGGGTTAGGGTTTCTGCTAGGGTTAGGGTTAGTGTTGGGTTTATGGTTTCATCTAGGTTTTGGTTTAGGGTTAGGGTTACACATTTGCCTAGGGCAAGAGTGAGAATTACGGTTAGGTTTTCACCCAGGGTTAGGGTTAGTGTTAGAGTTATGCTTTCTCCTAGGTTTACAGTTTGGGTTAATTTTAGGGTTTTGCCTAGGGTTAGTTTGAGAATTAGGGTTAGGGTTTTGCCTAGGTTTCGGTTTAGAGTTAGCGTTAGGTTTTCACCTAGGGTTAGTTTTAGGGTTAGGGTTAGGTTTTTGGCTAGGGTTAGGGTAGGGTTAGGGTTAGGTTTTAGCCTAAGGTTAGGATTAGGGTTATGGTTAGGGTTAGCGTTTCCCGTAAGGTTAGTGTTAGGGGTAGCGTTAGGGTTTTGCTTAGGTTTAGGGTCAGGGTCTCTCCTAGGGTTAGGGTTAGGATATGAGCTGGGTTTAGTGTTAGGGTTAGGGTTATGGTTTCGCCTACGTTTAGAGTTAGGTTTCTTCCTAGGATTAGGGTTAGGTTTAGTGTTAGGGTTTTGGCTAGGGTTAGATTTGGTTCAGCATTACAGCCTGGGTTAGGGTTAGGTTTAGGGTTTGCCTACTGTTAGGGTTAGGGTTAGGGTTAGTTTTTCACCTAGGGTTAGGGTTAAGTTTAGGGTAGGATAATTGTAGGGTTAGTGTTAGGGTTAGTGCTATGTTTTTGGCTAGGGCTAGCCTTAGGTTTAGTGTTAGAATTTCTACTAAGTTTAGGGAGAGGTTTCGTGCTAGGGTTTCTGCTTGGGTTAGGGTTATGTTAAGGCATTCAGCTAGGGTTACGTTTAGGATTATGGTTAGGGTTTCTCCTAGTGTAAGTGGTACAGATAGCATCAGGGTTAGGTTTATTGTATGGTTTCGTCTAGATGAAGGTTAGGGTTATGCTTAGGGTTAGGGTTAGGGGTAGGTTTTTGCCTAGCGTTAGGGTAAGGTTTTGGGTTAGGGTTTCAGCTAGGGTTAGGGTTAGGGTAGGGTTTATGGTTTCAGCTAGATTTTGGTTTAGTTTTAGGGTTACAGATTTGCCTAGTGCAAGAGTGAGAGTTATGGTTTGGGTTACACCCATTGTTAGGTTTAGGGTTATGGTTATGTTTTCTTCTAGGTTTACAGTGTGGGTTAATTTTAGGGTTTTGCCTAGGGTTAGGGTTCGGGTTTCTCCTAGGGTTAGGTTTAGGATTTGAGCTGTCATTAGGTTTAGTGTTAGGGTTGTGGTTTCGCCTACGTTTAGGGTTAGGGTTCTTCCTAGGATTAGGGTTAGCTTTAGTGTTAGGGTTTTGGCTTGGGTTAGATTTGGTTCAGCATTACAGCTAGGGTTAGGGTTAGGTTTAGGGTTTTGCCTACTATTAGGGTTAGGGTTAGGGTTAGTTTTTCACCTAGGGTTAGGGTTAGGGTTAGGGTAAATGTTAGGTTTAGTGTTAGGTTTAGGGCTATATTTTTGGCTCGTGTTAGGCTTAGGGTTAGGGTTAGTATTTCACCTTAGTTTAGGGAGAGTTTTAGTGCTAGGGTTTCTGCTTGGATTAGGGTTATGTTAAGGCATTCAGCTAGGGTTACGGTTAAGATTATGGTTAGGGTTTCTCCTAGTGTAAGTGGTAAATTTAGGGTAAGGGTAAGGTTTAGTGTATGGTTTCGCCTAGAGTGAAGGTTAGGGTTATGCTTAGGGTTACGTTTAGGGTTAGGGTTAGGGTTAGGGTTTTGCCTAGTGTTAGGGTAAGGTTTAGGGTTAGGGTTTCAGCTAGGGTAGGGTTAGGTTAGGGTTTAGGGTTTCAGCTAGGTTTTGGGTTAGGGTTAGGGTTACAGATTTGCCTAGGGCAAGAGTGAGAGTTATGGTTTGGGTTACACCCAGGTTTAGGTTTAGGGTTAGTGTTATGTTTTCTCCTATGTTTACATGTTGGTTAATTTTAGGGTTTTGCGTAGGGTTAGGGTTAGAATTAGGGTTAGGGTTTTGCCTAGGTTTAGGTTTAGAGTTAGGGTTAGGTTTTCACCTACGATTAATTTTAGGGTTAGGTTTATGTGTTGGCTAGGGTTAGGGTAGGTTTCATGTTAGGTTTTAGCCTAAGGTTAGGGTTAGGGTTAGGGTTAAGTTTAGGGTTTCCCATAGGGTTAGTGTTAGGGGTAGGGTTAGGGTTTTGCCTAGGGTTAGGGTTAGGGTTTCTCCTAGGGTTAGGGTTAGGATTTGAGCTAGGTTTAGGGTTAGTGTTAGGGTAATGGTTTCGCCTACTTTTAGGGTAAGGGTTCTTCCTAGGATTAGGATTTGTTTGAGTGTTAGGGTTTTGGGTAGGGTTAGATTTGGTTCAGCATTACAGCTATGGTTAGGGATAGGTTTAGGGTTGTGCCTACAGTTAGGGTTAGGGTTAGGGTTAGTATTTCACCTAGGTTTAGGGTTAGGGTTATGGTTAGGGTAAGTGTTAGGGTTAGTGTTAGGGTTAGGGCTATGTTTTTGGCCAGAGGTACACTTAGGTTTAGGGTTAGGATTTCACCTTGTTTTTGGGAAAGGGTTAGTGCTAGGGTTTCTGCTTGGGTTAGGGTTATGTTAAGGTATTCAGCTAGGGTTACGGTTAGGATTATGGTTAGGGTTTCTCTTAGTGTAAGAGGTACAGTTAGGGTTAGGGTTAGGGCTATGTTTTTGGCTAGGGGTAGGCTTAGGTTTAGGGTTAGGATTTCACCTAAGTTTAGGGAGAGGGTTAGTGCTAGGTTTTCTGCTTGGTTACGGTTATGTTTAGGCATTCAGGTAGGGTTACAATTAGGATTATGGTTATGGTTTCTCCTAGTGTAACTAGTATAGTTATGGTTAGGTTTAGGTATAGTGTATGGTTTTGCCTAGAGTGAAGGTTAGGGTTATGCTTAGGGTTAGGGTTAGGGTTAGGGGTAGGGTTTTGCCTAGGGATAGGGTAAGGTTTAGGGTTAGGGTTTCAGATAGGGTTAGGGGTAGGGTTGTGTTTATGGTTTCACCTAGGATTTGGGTTAGGGTTAGTTTTACAGATTTGCCTAGGGCCTGAGTGAAAGTTACGGTTAGGGTTTCACCCAGGGTTAGGTTTAGGGTTAGGGTTATGTTTTTTCCTATGTTTACAGTTTGGCTTAATTTTAGGGATTTGCCTAGGGTTAGGGTTAGAATTAGGGTTAGGGTTTTGCCTATGTTTAGGTTTAGAGTTAGGGTTAGTCTTTCACCTAGGGTTAGGGTTAAGGATAGTTTAGGGTAAGTGTAGGGTTTGTGTTAGGGTTAGGGCTATGTTTTTAGCTAGAGGTAGGCTTAGGTTTAGGGTTAGGATTTCTACTAAGTTTAGGGAGAGGTTTAGTGGTAGGGTTTCTGCTTGGGTTAGGGTTATGTTAAGGCATTCAGCTAGGGTTACGGTTAGGATTATGGTTAGTGTTTATCCTAGTGTAAGTGGTACAGTTAGGGTTAGGTTTAGGTTTACTGTATGGTTTCGTCTATAGTGAAGGTTAGGGTCATGCTTAGGGTTAGGGTTAGGGTTAGGTTTAGGGTTAGGGGTAGGTTTTGCCTAGCGTTAGGGGAAGGTTTTGGGTTAGGGTTTCAGCTAGGTTTAGGGTTTGGTTAGGGTTTAGGGTTTCAGCTAGATTTTGGGTTAGGGTTATGGTTACAGATTTGCCTAGGGCAAGAGTGAGAGTTATGGTTTGGGTTACACCCAGGTTTACGTTTAGGGTTAGTGTTATGTTTTCTCCTATGTTTACATGTTGGTTAATTTTAGGGTTTTGCCTAGGGTTAGGGTTAGAATTAGGGTTAGGGTTTTGCCTAGGTTTAGTGTTAGATTTAGGGTTAGGTTTTCACCTAGGGTTAGTTTTAGGGTTAGGGTTATGTTTTTGGCTAGGTTTAAGGTAGCTTTAGGGTTAGCTTTTAGACAAAAGTTAGTGTTATTGTGAGGGTTAGGGTTAGGGTTTCCCATGGCGTTAGTGTTAGGGTTAGGGTTAGTGTTTTGCCTAGGGTTAGGGTTAGGTATTCTCCTAGGTTTAGGGTTAGGTTTTGAGCTAGCTTTAGTGTCAGTGTTAGGGTTATGGTTTCGCCTACGTTTAGTGTTAGGGTTTTTCCTAGGATTAGGGTTAGGTTTAGTGTTATGGTTTTGGCTAGGGTTAGATTTGGTTCAGCATTACAGCTAGGGTTAGGGTTAGGTTTAGGGTTTTGCCTACTTTTAGGTTTAGGGTTAGGGTTAGTTTTTCACCTAGGGTTAGAGTTAGGGTTAGGGTTAGGGTAAGTGTTAGGGTTAGTGTTAGGTTTAGGGCTATGTTTTGGCTCAGCGTAGGCTTAGCTTTAGGATTAGGATTTACTTTACTTTAGGGAGGCTCTTAGTTCTAGGGTTTCTGCTTGGGTTAGGTTTATGTTAAGGCATTCAGGTAGGGTTCAGTTTAGGATTATGGTTAGGGTTTCTCCTAGTGTAAGTGGTACAGTTAGGGTTAGGATTAGGTTTAGTGTATGGTTTCGCCTAGAGTGAAGGTTAGGTTTATGCATAGGGTTAGGGTTAGGGTTAGGGTTAGGTTTAGGGTTTTGCCTAGGGTTAGGGTAAGGTTTAGGTTTAGGGTTTCAGATAGGGCTAGGGTTAGGTTAGGGTTTAGTGTTTGAGCTAGGTTTTGGGTTAGGGTTAGAGTTACAGATTTGCCTAGGGCAAGAGTGACAATTACAGTTAGGGTTTCACCCAGGGTTAGGGTTAGGTTTAGGGTTATATTTTCTCCTAGGTTTACAGTTTGGGTTAATTTTAGGGTTTTGCCTAGGGTTAGGGTTAGAATTAGTGTTAGGGTTTTGCCTAGGTTTAGGGTTAGAGTTAGGGTTAGGTTTTCACCTGGGTTTAGTTTTATGGTTAGGGTTAGGTTTTTGGCTAGGTTTAGGGTAGATTTAGGGTTAGGTTTTAGCCTAAGGTTAGGGTTAGGGTTAGGGTTTCCCATAAGGTTAGTGTTAGGGGTAGGTTTAGGGTTTTGCCTAGGTTTAGGTTAGGGGTTTCTCCTAGGGTTAGGGTTAGGATTTGAGCTAGGTTTAGGGTTAGTGTTAGGGTTAGGGTTTCGCCTACGTTTAGGGTTAGTGTTTTTCCTAGGATTAGGGTTAGTTTTAGTGCTGGGTTTTGGCTAGGGTTAGATCTGGTTCAGCATTACAGCTATGGTTAGGGTTAGGGTTAGGGTTTTCCTACTGTTAAGGTTAGGGTTGGGGTTAGTTTTTCACCTAGGGTTAGGGTTACGTTTAGGGTAGGGTAAGTGTTGGGTTAGTGTTAGGGTTAGGGCTATGTTTTTGGCTGGGGGTAGGCTTAGGTTTAGGGTTAGGATTTCACCT
>VMDO01034067.1:0-17322 GCA_007922755.1 Pedetes capensis | reverse complement strand
GCATCAAGATTGGAGGAAGACTCATTAACAACCTGCGTTATGCAGATGACACCACTTTGCTTGCTGAAAATGAAGAGGATTTAAAACATTTACTGATGAAGATCAAAGATCATAGCCTTCAATATGGGTTACGACTAAACATCAACAAAACAAAAATCCTTACCAGTGGGTCAACACGCAACTTCACAATAAATGGAGAAAAGATTGAGGTTGTCCAAGATTTTGCTTTGCTTGGCTCTATAATCAACACCCGTGGAAGCAGCAGTCAAGAAATCAAAAGACGCATTGCTCTAGGAAAAGCTGTGGCAAAAGATCTCTTTAGAGTATTGAAAGGCAAAGATGTCACATTGAAGACGAAGGTGCGTCTGACTCATGCCATGGTATTTTCAGTGGCATCATATGGTTGTGAAAGCTAGACATTGAACAAGAGAGACAGAAAAAGAATTGATGCTTTTGAATTGTGGTGCTGGAGACATCTATTGAATATACCATGGACTGCCAAAAGAACCAACAGATCTGTCCTAGAAGAAGTACAACCAGAGTGCTCCTTGGAAGCAAAAATGGCCAGACTGCGTCTTACATATTTTGGACATGTAGTCAGGAGAGAACAATCCGTGGAGAAGTACATCATGTTTGGGAGAGTGGCAGGTCGACGCAAAAGAGGAAAACCCTCCACCAGATGGATTGACACAGTGTCTGCAACAATGGGCTTAAACATAAATAAGATGGTTTGTCTGGCACAGAATCGGCAAGTGTTTCGATCTGCTGTACATAGGGTCGCTATGAGTCAGACTCGACTCGACGGCACCTAACAACAACAACAACTACACCTTCAAAAGCCAGTCTCAACTAGTAGAGATTTCTTATCAATGGCCAGAACTAGGATATCAGCTTCTAGTTTGGAAGGCCCTGGACTGAGTGCTGTGTTCTGCTTTTGTTATAGAAGCACAACCCAGAGATACCCCTTCCTTCTCACCATCTACAGTTAGCCCCGTGTGCACTCTACACCTGAAGATTCTATCAAAAGTAGATTGAAAGTATTTCTTTTCTGGCCTTGCTAAAAATCACCCTTCTATATTTGTTTTGTGTTGCAGGAAAGAGGGGTTCTGCACTTGTCTTCTTACATAAAATAGTTCTGTGCAATAGGCATATGGTAAGAGCCAAGATCACCTGAGTTTGAACCTGCAGCCAGAATTACCAACTGTATGAATCCTCTGCAGTCTAAATAAAGAAAACAACCAATGTGGAAATGAGTGCAAAAGGAAGCTAGATAATATAGACACACTTTTGAAAGTGTGTAGCAGAAAGGCAGTTGTATCTTTAATGCATGAAATCACAGATAAATGATAAGAAATAAATAGGTAAAAAGATAGATGAATAACCCTGAACTTCCCAACTAGATCCCATCAGATCTCAGAAGCTAAGCAACCTGGTTAGTACTTGGATGGGAGACTGCCTGGGAACACCAGATACTATAGGCTTGTGAGAAGGACCGGGCAACCCATTCCCAAAAAACAATCAGCCATTGAAAACCCTATGAATAGCAGAGAAGCACTGATAATAGTTTCTTGTGTTGTATGTAGGGTTGCTATGAGTTGGATACTGACTCGATGGCACCTAACAACAGCAACAATTTTTACTTTCCTTTCAACCTAATACAGCTTAGTTTTTGTTAATTTCAAGCAAAACACCTTTGCTGGGCTGGCTTGGTGGTAGCTTGGGATCATTTGGGCAGGAAGAAGGCCCCTAGATGTGTGGGGAGGACTATCTGCAGCCTTTCTTATGGAGAGGACACCCTTAGAGCCCAATAAGGCTGAATGTTTGCGATTTTCCAATGAGAGTTTGCAATCAGACTACAAAGGTACAAGATTTGATAATAATTCTCACAAACTCAGGGTTGAAGGGATACTATTGACCACAGGAAAGCTTTCATTTTGTTCTTCATCTTGCACTGCTCCAAAGAGTTGTGCACTTCTAGTCCGTGGGAAGACTGGAGGCCAAATCTCCCTTTGAGTCAGGAGGTCTTGAAAGAAGTAGGAGCCCTCTTATACCCTCAGAGGATGGCTGTACTGCCATAAAAGTGCCCAGGTGTGGGCATGAACGTGAGCTGGGGAAAGCAGTGGGAACCCAAGTTTGTCAGTCAGAGACAATGAATCCACTGGAGAAATTCAAACGCTTCACCCCTGTTCTCCAATTCAACCTCCAGTAACCAATGGGAAAGGGGAGCTTCCCCTGGGTGGTTGAGCCCTGGATCCCCACCTTTGTGCCTTTGTGCATCCAGTCTTGTCCAAGAGCCACTTTCATCCACCAGAATCAGCCAACCATCCTGGAACTGTGAGAGTTATGCAAGGAAATTGTGGTAACCGAGTTTCTCTACAGAAGTTCAGACACCCGGCGTTTGGTGGAGGAGGTGCTGTGGTGAGAGAGAAGTGAGGAAAATGTAATCGTTGCTGGGATTAATGTAAAACAGACAATTTCATCCACCTGGACCAGCAGTGAGGGCTGGGTAAGGAGAACGTGTTGTCTTCACAGGCAACGCAGGGAAATACAGATAGTAACTGGAAGGTGCAGTGTGCACGCAAGCCTGCCATCCCGGGTAGAGCCGACTGAAAGTAACGAATGCACAGAAATAGTCTATTTATGGACCTTAAATCATTAAGACTTTATGATCTGGTCTTATTTCAACTGGATCAATTTGGTACTTTATTTGAATCACTCCAATAAATAAAATTAGAACAAAATTACGAAAGATTTTCTCCTGGCCTGAAAAAAAAAAAAAAAAAAAAAAAAGACTTGTTCTATGAACAATGAAGACCATAAATTCTAAACACATTACGAATAATCCAGTTGCTCAGTGGCACTACCAACGCGCGTCCTTTCCCATTACCAAGTGTAAATGTGCCAGAGCTGAGTTTGAGGCCGCTGGGAAGGCTGCGGGGCCACCCAAGCGAGTCGGTTTGCAGCTCCCTGCAGTAGGGGTCCGCGGGCGGAGCTGGTGGGGACTCAAGGCTGCAAGACTGCGGGCAGCCCTGGGTGGGCGGGGCGGGGATGGGCGGGCCTTGGGCAGAAGCGCCAGCCCGGCTGCCAGCCCGCGGGTCCCCTGCGCCCAGCCGCAGCCTCGCTGCGTCTCACCCCCAGAGCCACCTCTGGTAGTGGGAGCCGCGCACTGAGCCGCGGGGACTGCGTTGGGCAGCACAGGCGCCCTCGGGCGGAGCGCGGAGCCCGGCTCCGAGAGTCAGTGAGGCTGGGCGGCAGGTGTGCGCGGCCGCGGAAGGCCGAGCGGGACCCGGCAGCGTGCGTGGCTCTGCAATCACCGCTTCGCCTGGCTCCGGGAGCCAGAGGTGAGCTTTGGGCTTTCGAGTCGCAGTCCTAGCTGTGGCTCTGTGCTTGACGCGGGAGGTGGAGAGTGCTCCTTGTCCTGGGAAGCCCAGACAAGCAGTCTAGGGACAGTTCCATCAGTGGACAGCGCCTGGAAGGAGGGGAGGCACCTAAGTAGCGGGGGAAGGCACGCGTTCTCGCCACCCCGGCCCGGCCCCCAGCGGCGAGTTCCCAGAGAGGTCAGTCTCCTGCCCTACACCGGGGAAGGTGGGGCCCGGTTGCTTGTTGGAGGCCCGCGGGTCTCCAGCGCCTCCAGCATCCGCGCTCTGGCCCGGGCGCGGGTAAAGTTTGCCTGTCTGTGTCCAGCCTGTCCTCTCCCTCCTGCAGCCCCGCAGGTGCCGCCTGTCCTCGCGCTCCAGCTGCAGCCACCCCACCATGGAGTCCCCGGTCCAGATCTTCCGCGGGGAGCCAGGCCCCACCTGCGCCCCAAGCTCCTGCCTGCTTCCCAACGGCAGCGCTTGGTTCCCTGGCTGGGCCGAGTCCGACAGCAACGGCAGCGTCGGCTCGGAGGACGCGCAGCTGGAGCCCGCGCACATCTCCCCGGCCATCCCGGTGATCATTACCGCGGTCTACTCCGTGGTGTTCGTGGTGGGCTTGGTGGGCAACTCTCTGGTCATGTTCGTGATCATCCGGTGAGCGCGGGATGAAGGCGCGCAGAGACCGGGAGGGGCGGGGAGAGGGAGCCGGCTGGGCGGCGGGACGGCGAGGCAAGTGGTGGGGATTATTCCCTGCAGGGCCCAGAAATTCTGAGGGTGGTGTCTTAAAAGAGGTGAAGGATTTCCTGGGAGAGTTTTTAGCGGGGAATTGCAGGGTTCGCAGGGACTAATCTGAGAGAACAGAGGTGCTTGAGGATTTTAGAGCCACCTGCCCCACCCAGGGCCTGGAACCTCTGCTGAAAACTCTGTGTGGGTAAGGACCAGGGTTCAGACCACAAGGTCAAGGACTCCTGGCAAAGAAACTAGTCCATCTGGGTGGGTTTTTGCATGGTTGCTACTCCAGTTTGGAATACTTTGATTTGCTCTTTGTAAGTATTTCTTAAGATAAATTTCAGACCCACTGAATGTGCTGGAGATAATTCAGAATGTCTTGTAACTCATCAGACTGTTGTGTGGCTTAGGAAACGAAAGCTAATATGCTATCCATATAACAGACTTCCTCTGTGGGGCTGGAGATCAAACCCAGGACCTGGCACATGCTAGACAAGTGCTCCACCACTGAGCTAAGTGCCAAGGTGCCTGGCTTATAGCACCCGATTTTAGTACTGGAAGCCTTCTTGGTTTTGCTTTTTTTTTTTTTTTTTTTTTTTGTTTTTTGTTTTAGAATACCAGTGACTTTTGTAAATTAACCATCTAATATTTATTCTCTAAACCATGGGCTGTGGATATTTTCAAAAATGGCTTTGCCACTTTTTCCTTATCATGTGAAATTGAAGGTTTTACTTTAGAGTTCTTTTGCAGAATTTTCTTGAAGTCAACTTCTAATGATAAAGTTCCAAATATCCACATATATGCTAATTTTCTGGTAAGTGAAAGTGATTCTTATTTTCAAAAAGACGGAAAGAAAAGAAAAGAGAGAAGAAAAGAAAAACCTCAATTTTGTTCTGCATGCCCTTTGAGATATGTATGTTTCACTTTTCAGGAGATCTAATGCCTTCAAAATATACCTTTGTGAGTGAATAAGAAGCTTACATTTCTTTGAGAAGTCTCTAAAAATAAAAGAAGAACGCAAATCACTCTAATTAGGGATATTGAAAGGATGAAGAAGCAATTTCTTCTTTAGTTGTGTTTTTTATTTTTTTATCTTGACTTTGGTTTTGAAACAGGTCCTTCATTTATTATCAACTTTAAAAACAATGTGTGCAGTAGCATTAGTCTTTCTCCTAAGAAATGATCAGACTAAAAATACTTCTTTATCCTTTAGGGAGGAGATGTCAGGTCTTTGAACTGTCAGGTCTTTTACCCCCATCTATACTCTGAAATTAAAAACCACCATTTAAGTCTTCACATATATATTATAAAGCTCATTTCACTTATAATTAATGTATGTAGCTTGGGTCTCTTGGCTTCCATAATTGCTTAGTGCATTTCACCAGAATTCTATCACCGATGGGAAAAGTGTCTGTTTGGCTAAGTTTTTCTCAGGGTTGGTCACCACCAGGAAGAAGATGAGACAAAAGAAAAGACAAAACAACTGTGTTCAAAATTGTAATTGAAATTTTAGGAGATCTTGGAATAGGGGTTATGTTTTTGGTAATAAAACATTGTTACACAAAAAGAGAACTCTAAAAAATCAGCTCTCTGCTTCTATTCAAGCCATGTAAAGTACTTAAGTAAAATAATAAGTAAAATAGGTGTATCACTGTTATTTGAATGAGCACCTAAAGTCTTGAGTTTGAAAAGCCTTCCTAGTTCCTCCACAACTTTTAAATGGTTCTGCAGTCTAGGATTAGAAAGAATGAAGAATCCTAAACTAGCCCTTAGATACAATGTGCAAAGAGGGAGATGTCAGAAAGGAGAAAAGAATTCCTGTAGATTAGTTGTCAGTTTTAATGAATAGAATTCCCAAAGACATCCAGCACTAAGAATTGTTAAATAGGGCTAAATTCAGCTACAAATATTTTGTAAGTTAGTTCACGTAATATAACATCATTCAAGCCTCCTAAACCCTTTTCTCAACTAATTAGAGGTTAAGTCTGATGTAAATTTAAAATGAAGTGCTATGCTGTCACTCTGGAAAGCCAGCCTACTGAAACTATTGTTGTTGTTAGGTGCCATTGAGTCAGGTCCAACTCATAGTGACCCTCATAGGGTTTTCAATGGCTGATTGTTTCAGGATTGCTTTAGTAGTGGATTGCCATGTCCTTCTCTCATTTTTGGGGTGCTGGGGATTGAAATCCAATCCTCAGTGAAGTGAGTGTGGAGCTGCACTCTACCAGTGGAGCTAAACTGAAATGATAGTTCAAGCAATAGCTAAGAGGGAAAAGGAATTTTTAGAATTTGTTCCTACTGATAGATGGTCAAAGAATTGAAAAACAAAACTTTTGAAGAGAAGTAGATGGATGGAGTTTATTTAGCTCAAGGGAAGAACAGACAGAAGATGTGAGGGATGGTGACAAGAAGAGGGCTATGGTGTGTACGTCAGAACTGAGGGGAACCAGACTGTGGAAACCATATGCAGCTCTTCTAATGGAAGCTGGAGCTGAGTGACTTTGCTTTCAATGGTGGAGGATCCCCTTTGAAAAGGACAATATTTTTAAATGTTATACGTTGAGCCATGTGGGTGGCACACATCTGTAATCCCAGCATTTGGGAGGCTGAAGTAGGAGGATCTGTCTGAGTTCAAGGCCAGTCTGGTCTACATAGAGAGTTCCAGGCTAGCTGAGCAACACAGCAAGACCCTGTCTCAACAAAGCAAAATAAAACAAAACAAAATGGGATGTTAAACATGCAAAAGGGTCCTAGCATAGTTCAATCTCAGGAAAATAATTCTAGAGATGAAAACTAGATTGCTCAGATGGTGGGCAGGTGCAAGTCTAAGATAGCCAGCTCTAACCTGGAGAGAAAATGTTGGAGCTATGGAAAAGTGCTAACTACTTTTACACTGCCTTACAAATAGCTTTCCCCACCTTGGGTACCTGAAATGCTGCCCAGTATCTTCTGAAGTTATGCAAAGTTTTAAAGATTCTCATCATTTAATGTGTACCAACTATTATAATCCCTAAAATCCTAGAGGGCACATTAACATTGCACTGTGAAGCCCTTATATTCTCCTCCCTCCCCTCTTGATAGGCTTTGGAGCTGTGGGGCGTGCCCATGGCCTTATGCTCAGCATCTGAATCCTATGGGTTTTCAAGTTGCCTCTTTGCAGGTCATCCTCAGTGAGCACCCTTGTGCTCACCATACCTGTACCCTGGACCTGGCCAGGAAGCTCTGCCTCTGACCCCTTGATTATCCATTCTCCCACTCTTTCCACTACTTCCCACACTTACAGCCATCTCCTTCCTTAAGAAAGATGATTGAAACTTAAATTTAATGAACCCCTAAAATATGCCTGGTACCAAAAGTTACCTACTTCATTTCAAGCTTTTTATTTCATCTTGACAGCTATAGGTATATTATTAGTAAACCCATTTAACGGATAAGGAAACTAAGGCAAAGATGAATTAAACAAACTGAGGTCCCACCTTGCTAACACAGGTGGTCAGAATGATCCCAGCAGCCTGGCCCAGAGTCTGCATTTTTGTCCACTCCACCCCTCTTTTCACTAAATTGCTTCTGCAAACATTTGGGCACTTTCCTACCTGGAAGTTCTTCATTTTCTCTGATCCAGCCTGGAATCCATGAGCTTCATTCCGCCTCTGTCTTGAAAATACACTCTGCTCTTTTGCTCGACTGTTCTGTCTTCTGCCACTGCTTTCCAGCAAGGCCTTCCTCTCCATCAAGCTGGTGTTCTACCTTCCTTCTTCCAATACCCAGCTGACTGATGTTGTTGAGTAAAATCAGCTTTAGTTTTATCAAGGTAAGGTTGCTGCTTTCAAGTGTATTTGAGCTGAATCTGCCTAGAAGTTTTTCTGCGTCCCTCTCCTCTTTTCCAGCCACAAGCCAATTCCTTCTCCCATTTCCCATAAAAAAAAAGAATTCAAGCTAAGCATGGTGGTCCACCTCTGTAAACCCAGGACTCTGGAGGCTGAGGCAGGAGGATCGGGAATGATTCCCAAACTCTCCACCTGACCATCATCCCCTCACAGTCTGTGAATGGTCCTATGCAGCAGGTCACTGAGACCCAAGTGTCCTGCTGCTCAGAGTGCCCTTTTTCCGGTGCATGTTGAGAACACCTCAGTCTTCTATTTCATCTCAGGGAAGAGTCTCTTCCCTTCTGACTCTGGCTTCTGAATTGCTTTGTCTCCTGGGACTTTGTGGTATTAGTTATCTCCTTTCTACTCCATCCACAGCCTTTCTCTGTCCCCTGGCTCTTGTCCCCTCAGCACGTGGACCTACTTAAGAACCTGTCGTCTTAATAAGCTACCCAACATTGGCCAACCTTCCATTGTTCTAATGTCTTTCCCTTCTGCTGGCCAGCGAGAAGCATAACCTTTCCTCTCCTTTTCTTGTCTACCCCATCCTTTGGCCACAGAGCCTTCCTTGAAGGTCCTTTATCAAGCCATGCTGCCCCCGTTTCAAAGGCTCATTTGAAACAATTTGTCACCAGCCTGTGGAGGGCTTGGCATGCTTGAGCAATCCTAGGTCACTCATTGTCTCCTACTGGCCAAGACAATTAGATTGATTGATTATGTATGTATGTATGTATGTATGTACGTATGTACGTGCATATGTATTTTGCAGTACTTGGAAGTTGAACCCAGAGTGTCCCACAATCTTTCCAAGTGCTTTACTATTGGGCTGCACTCCTGGCCTTTTTGCCCTTTTTTATTTTTTATTTATTTTTTCTTTTTTCACTTCTTATCATGAGACAGGGACTCAATAAATTACACAAAGCTTCCTCTGACCTCAAACCTGCAATCTTCCTGCCTCCACCTCCCAAGTCTCTGGGATTACAGGTGTGAGCCATTATGCCTGACTGAGCCAATCAGAATTTAACTGAAACAAGGAAAACATGATAAACTGAAAGATCCCAAAGTTACTGCTCTGCAGCTGAGCAGGGAGACCTTCAGATTAAGAGTGGCCAGAATCAGGAGCATGTTGAGATCAGCTATGACAATAGGAACAACTTTCTGAGCTCCTATTAGGTATCAACTCATTTAAATTCAAAACCATCCTATGAAATGGGGATTGTTCAAGCTTGTTTTCAGAGGAGGAAATAACACTACAGAGGTTCAAATATCTGTCTGAGGGCCCCCTCAGTTGCTAAATTGCTAATATGACTAATATAATACCCATGCCCAAGTCTAACTGCAGAGCCCTTTCTGCTCTCTGCTTTACTGTTTGGTTTCCCACCCCAGGAGGGGTGGCTTCATATGACAGAACCCAGAACAGGAGTGGGAGTCACTGGACCTTGCTACTTGCCTATACTGTGTCACCTGACACCAGCTAGGTCAGATTTCTGTATAAAGACAGGAAAATAATTTAAAATCTCCATTTATCTCTAGGCATCTAGGTAGTTGTGCACTAGGGAACAACACACCACTTGCTGCCTCTTTGCAGCTTTGTTCCCGGTGGACATGATAAGTTCTCACCCTGCATGCCTGGGTGGATGCTCTAGAACATTCGACATTTGTTCTGGGATTTGAGGGGGGCATCCGTACATGGCAGTAACTGCTGAGAGGAAGGGATGAACCATTCCTGGGGTACTGGCTACTCCAGAGAAATCCTTACTTGGACATTCTTCTTTCCTGGCCACAGCCCTGTAGGGACAGCCTGCCTGCTTCGAGGTGTCTGTGGCCTGGGGTCCTGGCTGTGTGTGGCCACCTGTAGGGCACCTGCAGGGGAGTGGCCAGGAAATCACTCCTTACAGCTCTTGTTCTGTGATCAAGGGAGGGCAATGCTGGGTAAGTGCCAGGGCCTGAATCCCGTGGGAATATGATTCCTTTTGAATCCTGCAGACAGGGGACTATCAAAGGCAGCTCCTCCAGAAACCATGACTGAATTTCCTTTTAAAAATGAATAAACAATTGCTCTTCAGTAAAGAACCATCATTTCAATAGCAAATAATTCAAAAGGATGTTTAGCAAATGAATTTCATTGAGATGAACTGAAGATATCTGGAGAATTTCATGAAACAAACTCATATCTTCAAATAATTCTGCTGAGACGTCATATCAGGATAATCATTATTCTTGATCATCTTATTTTTATTTAATATTTTTTAAAGAGGTTTTTTATTTTTCCCAATACTTTGGGGTTGAATGCAGGGTCTCACACATACTTTGCAAGTGTTCTACCTTCTGTCTTCATACTGCAGGGCTGGCCACGCTAATCAGAATGCTTTTCCACTTTAGCTGCAAAAAGTGGTAGAATTCACAGAACCACATTATTTCTTCGATAAAATCCCCAACTTCTTAAGAATCTTTCAAAGAAGATGGCCCTGTGCTCTTTACTTAGCCATATGGATTCTGAGAACTCCTGAGAGACATGAAAAATATTTCTAGAACTTTTTCTCAGGTCTTTCCTCTCTAGAATAAGTTGGAGCAAAGGTATCTTATGGGGATTGTACTATAGGGTATTAGTGCTGTGGCAGGTAATCAATAATAACAGCAACAATAACAGCAGCAGCTGCTGCAGCAATGATGACAATACAGCCGGGCGTCCACTGAGCAATTAGGAAGGACCAGACCCCATGCTAAGTAATTTTGTGTGTGTATCACTTAGCATGACAACTTTGTAAGATAATATGAGGTTCCTAAAACAGTGTCTGTCATATATTAAGTCATCAATAAATCCTTCAAATGATTATCATCATACTGGAGGCCAATGTCCTATGTGATCCAGTGTGACTATTCCCGTCCCACCAGCTCCCATCACTCCCCTGCAGAATCTGTGAACCAGGAACTCCATTTCCCTTCTGCCTCCTATAGGAGACCCTAGCCATCATGCTCTACCTGTCCAAAGCCTTCTCAAAGCTCAAGGTTCTACCAAGTTGGTTCTTCTTCAAAATATGCCCTGATTTCTCTGATTTCACTCCTCTTTCTCTTCTGTGTCACATTAGTTCATATGATAATCTAGACTCAGTTTCAAAGGTTCTGGGAGGCCAGGGTCTGTGTATTGAATTTATTTTTCAGTCATCCACAAATCCCAATATATTACTGTGTATGGGGTAGGCACTTGAAAACATGTTGGAAAAACAAATGGATGAAGACTGGGAGGGAACATGAGCTTAAGTGGAGAGAGAAGAGAGGGTGTTTGGAAGTCAACATGGTGTGCAGTTGGAAGCCAAGGCTTAAGGAAACAGGAATCAGTAAAACTGAACATGTACTGGAGATCATTCACCATGATTAAAGGTTTATAGTGCTATTGTCATGAGGATGGAATGAAGTTGCTGATTAAAGAAGCGTCACTGAAATTAAAACACAAAACAAAAACCAAACTTGGACAAAAGAATGTGAACCATCAGTAATCATCTCCTCCACCTGTGATGTCTGAGCACAGCAGGCACATGGAGAGGACAAGAACCCTGAGACCGCAGTGTTACAAGCTCAGCATTCCTGCTGCTGGTGCCTCATCTCCAGCAGGAAGATTGTCACATCCTCCCAGAACCTGTCTGGTGACATTTACTCCTTCCATCTCAGCAGATAACTTTGTTCCTCTCACTATCACATTAAGTGCCTATGGATACCAACTTAGAAGCCACCCTTCCATTCCCCGTAAGGAGGAGTACAGCAGGATGGTCTCAGTTAAGGTATCCTGGGGAAGCAGTCCTAACTCCCTGAAACACCCCAAATTCCCCAGTGGACCCCTCGTCCTGGCCTGCCTTTCACCTCTTCACCTGTGCACTGTCTTGTTGATGTCAGGCTTAAACACTTTTGGGTTTAGCAAGGACGATCCTCAGACTCTGCTCTTTTAGAGCCATATGCTCCCTTGGTGTGTGTGCTAAAAAGTGCAGCCGTTCCCTTGCCAGGCCACCTCCAGCTTTGCCACACAAGCCAAAACTTCCCACTCAGATGGTGCCATTTTACTTGAAATGCTTGTGAATTTTTGTAAAGCAATACGGATGAAATTAGAAATAATTTTATCTCCTACAGCTTACTTGCTTTTTCCACTAGAAGAGATACAATGAAAAAGAAGTGTCTAATGTTTTACTGTAGCCAAGTACAAACCATACAAGGGCTCACCCAGACTTTTTCTGATTTCTTCACTCATAGAGTCCAGCCCAGTGTAGCACACGAAAGATCATCTGCAGATATTTATTGAACTCCTAGTTTACTCATCATTTTTATTCACACCTGTAAGTTCTTCTCTTCCCGTGTTGCAGGTTTATAAGTGTATGTCTTCAGAATTCTGAGCTGGGTGCCCTGCCCCCATACCCCTTCCAGATCCTTCCATCAAGGCATTTATCTCCTTATACCACACAAACAACTGACCTTACCTCAGCCTAACTTTCTTCAGCTACAGGAAGGAAACGAAATTTCAAAAATCAAGTAGAAGGGCAGATATGAGAATCAATTAAAATACATATTAGTTAAAATGTTGGATTTTGTAAAGTGCTGGAGAAATAGATGTATGAATTCAGGAACTGGGTCAAACTCCTAGGTGGGAATTTCTGTTTTGTCTTTTATAACTGTAGCACTTTGAGAATTTTTGGAAAATCCTGTCTTAGTTGCCTCATCTATAGAATGGGGATACAGACACCTACTCTGTGGAGTTATCATGAGGACTACATGAGACAAAGTCTGTGGGATGTACATGGAGTGCCCAACAGAGCAGCTTTTTGAGATAACTGGTGATTATGATTATTGGCCATATTCATGGCTCTTATTCTCAGATCTGATGACAAGATCTGAATTCTTTACAAGTTTAAGTCTTATGCATTTTCATACATCTATTGGTTATAAATATTCTGAAAAGCTAAAAGCAAGCTATCATTCAACATTTTATGACTACTTAAAGATGCATATTATAGTTTATGGTAATTTATGTATTATTCAGTTTTTGTCCTTCCAGTGTGTCAGGTCCTAAGCTTCATTTTAACTCCTCTACTTTATATTCAAGCTGAATTGGGTTAATATGACCATGTGTGTTACCTAGAAACTACATGTGCTGATTGATGACTGCTAGCCACATAAGAGGGAGAAGAGGAGTTGGAGAATTTCAAATAAATTAGACAGATTCTCTGCAATTCTATGATAAAAATGTTATATTTTATATTTATATTAATTTCATTGATTACCTCTGGAACTCTATGAGATAAATGTTGTATTTTCCATTTTATAATTGAGGAAACTAAGGCTCAGGGTACTTAGTAACCCCTTGCAGTAGTTTGGATCTTGAATGTTGTTGAAAGGCTCCTGTGTTAAAGGCTTGGTCCTGACTTGACACTCTGGGGAGGTGGTGGAATCTTTTAATAGGCAGGCCTTAGTGAGTAGTCTTTAGGTCAGTGGAGGTGCGCCCCTGAATGGATTTACAACTCCAGCCCCATCCTCATACTCTTTGCTTGCTGGTGGTGAGGTGAGTGGTCTTGCTTTACCCTGTGCTCCCACCATGGTGCACTGCCTCTCCACTGGCCCAAAGTAACAGGGGCAGCTAGTGGAATCTCCAAAACTGTGAGCCAAAATAAAACTCTCTTCACAAGTGGATTATCTCAGGTATTTTGTTATAGTGATGGAAGCTGACTAACATACCCCTGGTGAAGTCTACCTGTTAATTAAAGGAAAAAATAAAGATGAGAACCCATGTCTGAATAATTTTATAATGCAAAGAATTTCAGTCTAACTTCATAAAGAATTATGAAATTATGTATTTTGTGGGACCACAAAATATAAAATCAAGCTTCAAAGATATCACCTGGTAGAATTTTTGCTATTTTTCAGGGATTTGGTGGGAGAACGAGTAGAAATTATGTTTGGAAGCTGTGTTTTTTTAAACATAAAATGACATTTTTAAGAAGACAATATCTGAACACACACTTCTGTCTTTGTCATTAGAAACATTTAGCTTTTTCTCAGTACCTATACTTGCTTGGGAGAAGGACCTGGCAATCCACTTCCAAGGCAATCCCGAAACAATCTGCCATTGAAAACCCTGTGAGGGTCGCTTTGAGTCGGATACCTACTTGACGGCACCTAACAACAACATACTTGCTTAGTTATGTGTGCTTTAGAAAGCTTATGTTCTGGCTTTTGGTCATAGATTTTTAGGTAGTTTCTAAAATCTATAAGTCATTTAACAATATTTGAGTAAAAAGCATAAAGGCAAAACATATTTTTAAATGAACTCCTCATTCCCCAGATTAAATCACTCTTTTTGCAACAGAACATCAATATGGAACCCAACACATCTTGGCTCTAGTACCAACTTTTTCAATGCCTCCCCATCCAGCCATGAACACATCTGCTTCTTTATAACAAGAGATGGAGGAGGGGAGATTGGGTGGGGTAAAGGAGCAGTGGATGCTGAGGGAGAAATGTGATCCTATGTGCCAGGTATGTTGAATCAGGCCATCTTCTGCCCTTACTTTGTGGATTTCCAGTTAGCTTTTATTATCTTTATTTAGCAAGAAATGAGACTTGAGAAGTCACATACTGACTCAGGACTGTTTGTCTTTATGTTAGACCACACTTCCTCCCAGGGAGTCAGGGTTGATCTGTCACTGCATGTTAAAAGATATTTCTCATGTGGAAATTGATGTATTGAATGAGACAGGGATGAATTAATGGTGATAAACTGCACAGATCTGAGGTGTTTTCAAAGTAATTAATGTATGAATTTTCCTTTTTGGCCTCTGAAAACTTGATGGAATAGTTTGGAATGTTTAATGCTCATAGATTTCTGAGGAAGCATTCTCTAAACAAAACAACTCTCTTCAGATTTAGGTGAAAATAGAATTGCTGTAAATGTCACGTTATAGTACAAAGTAATTTGGGCTTAAAGGCAATCTTTCTGACCTGACTTGAAAATTACTATCCCTTCAATTGACAGATGAGACAAATTATGTGCTTTAAAAATATCTCTCAAGATTGGGGTAGAAGCCAGGCGCTATGGTACACCTCTATAACCTCAGCTACTCAAGCACCTAAGGCAGGAGAATTACAAGTTCATGGTCAGAGACGGCCTGTGCAACTTAGCAAGATCTTGGCTCAAAAAAAAAAAAAAAAATTAACAAGGAGCTGAGGGTAGCTCTCAGAGGTACTTGCCTAGCATGTGTGAGGCCTTGGGTTCAACTTGTCAGTGCTGGAGGAAATGAAAGAATGGAGTAGAAAAATATCAGAATTATTTCTCATTTACTGTCATGTACAAGTGAAGAACTCAGCATGTTTTATTTATATGTTGTTGTTAGGTGCCATGGAGTTGGATTACCTCATAGTGACTCTATGGACAACAGAATGAAACACTCCTTTACACTGTGCCATGGCCAGCACTATGTCAGTGCTTCTTTACTATTCATAGGGATTTTTGTGGCTGATTGTTTCTGAATTATTTCAAGAGTGGGCATCGAGGTCCTTCTCCTATTTTTGTGGTACTGGGACTCGAACCTAGGGCCTCAGAGAACACAGAGCAGCACTGTACCAACTGAGCTAAACTCCAGCCCATTTTATTTGTATTTTATTTATACAATATATTCTAAATCAGCCTTCCCAATCTTTTTGGCAACAAGGACCAGTTTCATGGAAAACAGTTTTTCCACAGATAGGGTGGGGAGTATGTTTCAGAATGATGCAAGCATATTGCATTTATTGTGTAAATACAGATGAAGCTTGCCTGTCACTCACACTGGTACCACTCCATAGTACTAAATGACATGCTGGTAGCATGCTGACAAACAAAAATCAACAAGCCTAATTGTGTTTTAGTCATTGCAACTGGATACATTTAACAATTGAAAGCCAGGAATGGTGGCATACACCTATAATCCCAGTAATCAATAGGCTGATGTAAGAGGATCACCACAAGTTTGAGGCCATCCTGGGCTACATAATGAGTTCCAGGCCAGCTAAGGTTACACTTGTGAGACCGTGTCTCCAAAAAAAAAAAAAAAAAAAAAAATCAATAAATAAAGAATTTTTTAAAATCTGTATTTTGCACTTTCAATAGTTTGAAAAATTACAATTATTGATTTTTCAAAATAACCTCAAGAAAGTGTTTTGTTTGTTTTACACAAGTAAAGGAAAATTTAATTTAAAAAATATGCTTAAAGCCAAGCAACCCGGAGTAAAATTTAAATTAATTTCTAGCCAGAAAATAAGACTCTAATACATGTAAGTATAGCTGCCCTGGGTTTTAGCTCAGTTGGTAAAATGTTGTTCTGTGCTCTCTAAGACCCTGGGTTCCATCCCCAGCACTGCAAAAACTGCAGAAGGACCTGGTAGCCCACTGTTGAAACAATCAGTCATTGAAAACCCTATGAATAACAGAGAAGCACTGACATAGTGCTAGGCATGGCAGTGTCAGGGACTGTTTCATTCTGTTGTACATAGGGTTGCTATGAGTTGGACCTGACTCAAGGGCACCTCACAACAACAATACATGCAAGTGTATTGAAAATATCTATAGATATATTCATCTACTTATCTACCTATGCTCTCTTCATTATCTATTTAATTTAAATTTTTTGAACAAAGAAACTGGAATAAAAATCTAATAAAATCAGACATCTTTGCCCATTTTCCCTATAACCTCTAATGTCTAGATCAGCCCTTTTACATACTACATGCTCAACAACTGTGCAAAGAAGAAGTGAATGAATAAATAAAATTAACGATCCAAAGGCTGTCACAAATACATTCACCTAATGGATTTGACTTGAAAACTGGAGAGAAATGCTGTCATTTCTTGTATTTCAGATACACAAAGATGAAGACAGCAACCAACATCTACATCTTTAACCTGGCTTTGGCAGATGCTCTGGTTACCACCACCATGCCCTTCCAGAGCACTGTCTACCTGATGAATTCCTGGCCATTTGGGGATGTCCTGTGCAAGATAGTCATTTCCATTGACTACTACAACATGTTTACCAGCATCTTCACCTTGACGATGATGAGTGTGGACCGCTACATTGCTGTGTGCCACCCTGTGAAGGCTTTGGACTTCCGCACGCCCTTGAAGGCGAAGGTCATCAATATCTGTATTTGGCTCTTGTCATCATCTGTTGGCATATCTGCGATAGTCCTTGGAGGCACCAAAGTCAGGGAAGGTAAGGGAAATCATTTTCATCCCACTTATGAAAGCATAGCTGCTAACTATACAAATTTTTCATTTGGGAGTGAGTAGAACATTTATCTAGTGGGAAGCCCAAAAGAAATCCCAGTGGAAATCCATAGAAGATGAGAAATAA
>VMDO01034066.1:0-10009 GCA_007922755.1 Pedetes capensis | reverse complement strand
TGATAAATATAGGGCGTGGGATATAGGAAATGCTTAATAAATGGAAGCAAAAAAAAAAAATGGAGAAGTAGGTAGGTTAAATTAGGCCTCATCAACTCAAATGCCTTCAGAAGTTTATGAGTAAAATAGGCTATTAGGGAATGAAACTGGCAATGGGACAAGGGAGAATACCCACTTATCAAGGTAACAGGTACTGCTGGCCCCCATGGCACATACCCATAATCCCAGCTACTTAGGAGGCTGAGGCAGGAAGACTGAGGGTTCAAGACCAGAGGCCAGCCTGAGCAACTAAGTGATATCTTGCCTCAAAAATAAATAAAAAGGGGCTGGGGGTGCAGTTCAATGGTGGAGAGCTTGCCCAGCGCCCCGCTACTGAAAAAAATAAATAACGCTGACAGGTGCTAATCAGCTTTGGATACTACTCTAAGGGTGTCCAATATTATGATTTTTTAAGAGAGGTGGAAAAAAACAAATTTTCTGTAGATTTTACAATTTATAAAAATATCATACCCCAAATAAAATAGGAGAGTACTACTTTAGGAGCTAAATACTGTAATTTGTGAGTAAGTGTTTTGCCCAGACTTCCAAAGAATATCAGAGACAAATCTGAGCTCCACACAAACACTGACCCTTAGTCCTTCTCCTTTCTACATCCCCTCTTATTATCTGTTTAGTTAGGTTTTGCTATGGAACGCGTTCTCAGATAAGGTACTGGTCTCAGGATGGGAGGAACTGACTTAGGCACTAATACAATGTTTTCTTGTCTCACATGTCTGAATGTCTTTCGTAGAAATCCAAACTCCATATAGAACCTGTAGAAGTGTAGATGACTCATTCCCTGCAGAATAAACACCACCACATTGCTCAGGTGGTTTTGGTGAAAAAGCTGGCACCAGCTGTTGAAAAATCAAATCAACACAGCTAAGAATGATGCTCTGAGACAGTTACAGGCATACAGAAGGAAAGCATGAAAAACAAAGACAGCTAATGAAAGTTTTCATCACCCACTGCCTGACTGGAACTGGAAGATGGTCATTACTCCAGAGAATTCAAATAGTGATCTCTTGAGATAAATACTTGCTACATTCAAATAAAGTAAAATGCCAAATGAAATCTAATGCGTTTAAGTCCATTATTCCATTAAGAATTGTTTTAAAATCAGAACTAAGTTCTCTTTTCAAAGGCTCACCCTCAAGAATCCAACCTACTCTGCAGCCTTAGCTAAGCCAGGTCATCAAATGGCTGGCTTCAAGAAATTCAATTCTAGATAAACTGGTAGACTGATAGCAGTATTAGTTGAAAAAGAAGATATTTTTGAGAAATCTAGCCAATTCATAACAACCTCCCCCCAAAGAAATGTGTACATATGAAAATGTCTTTACTGGCATTTATAAAAACAATTTTCATAAGACATTTAATAATGGAATTGACAATATTAGAATAGTAAAAGTCTCTCTTTGCCCTTTATCTGTAAAAAAGAAGAAAACTGTTGACAATAATTATTAACATATCATCATGTTATTTCAACTGACTCTACAACAGGGGAAACAAATTAAAATATCTATGGGTGGCCAGAAAGATACTGTGAATATGACAAGCAGGCCAGGTAGGAGGCTGGAGTATAAACACTACTCAGCTGTGACAAACTATTGCCCTGTGGGAATACAAGGATGGCTGCCAGGTCTTTGGGGTATTTTTAAGAAGTCAAAAATCTGGATTTTTATATAGAAATGCTTAAATTTCAAATTTTATTGTTGGAAGCCATTTTTTTTAAAAAACCAACCAAATAAACAAAAGCTAGATATGCCACATGGAAAACAGATAATGTCAGTAAGCCATATATAGTACTTGAGATACCAGTTTGAAGCCTCTGTTTGGTACACATAGCTTATTTCATACCTGGGTTTAGGAACACTAGATTTACCCAGAACGGCATACTTCAGCAATTCACACAGCTGACTGTGGGTTATTTCACAATTTTCAACAAATAAAACAGAAGATAAGCGGGCTTTCTGTAGATAAATCAGAGCATAGCAAACCATGATTATCAACAAGGCAAGACAAATTAATTTCTGATCATCTTAATTTACAGTATATACAAACATAAAGAGAGTTCTAATGAAGTGAAAATAAAGGTCTGAAACAACAACTGTGGTATGATGTTATTAGTGGAATATTTAATAAACATTGATATAGAACGTGAATTATACTTGGTTATGTGCTAGAAACAGTGGGATGAATAAAGTATTATTCATGCTCTCAAGGAGTCTATTCTACTGGGGGAAAAAATGATAGGTAACTCCAACCCTTTGTGGGTAAGAGCAACTATAAATGTAGGGGAGGAAAGAGGCTATCTGCCTCATGGGTTAGAGAGTTTGGGGGATGGCTTCACGGATAGGAAAACACTAGGGCTGGGCCTTAAAAATAGTGAGTCTGCCAGGTTGCATGGAATACTGAATCTAAACATATAACATGGTTCGGTTGGAGCAAAGACTACATGCTGCAGAGAAATGGCAGTATGAGGAGAGACAGGGAACCAGATCATAGATCAATGTAGTCTAAGCTAATTAGAAGTAGCCCACTGCAACAAAATTCAGTGAAACTCCACATCATCTTTAAAAGGCTTTGCATTTATGTCTGGTAACTAGTTTATGCTTGTTAGAAATTACTCAAATAATGGAGAAAGGTAAATAGATAACAGATACACAATAGGTAAATATAAAAGCCACATGTATAATTCAGAGTTAAATATTATTTTAGTTTTTGTCTTGGAAGCCATAGCATATAGAGGTTAGCAGCTCATGCCCTGCAGTCACACTACCTGAAATCAAATACCAAGTTCTATCATCATGGACAAGTACCTTAACCTTTCTAAGACTCAGTGTCCACGCCCATACAGTAATGATAATCCTATCTCACAAGATTATCGTGAAGACCAATGGAACAATACTAATGCAATGTATTAAGGCTCTTGCCTGACATACCATAATACCCAACAAATAACAGATATTATTATTGCCAATTTCTCCCACAGCCTTAAGCTAAAGTTGAGCATTTACTATTAGCCAGATACAGTACAAAGAACCTTGTTGTTGTTGTTGTTGTTGTTAGGCGCTGTCAAGTCGGTATCCAACTCATAGCGACCCTCATAGGGTTTTCAATGGCTGAGTGCTTCGGGATTGCCTTGGGAGTGGATTGCCAGGCCCTTCTCCCATTTTTGCGGTGCTGGGAATTGAACTCGGCGCCTCAGAGACTGCAGCGCAGCGCTCTACCCACTGAGCTAAATCCCAGCCCACAAAGAACCTTACATGAATTAAATCCTTTAATTCTTACCCCACTTCTTAAGTGGGTACTAGTATCCCCATTTTATAAGAAAAAATGAAGAAACAAGTTATAAAACCATGACTAGAATGCAGACTCCAAAGCTCTTTTCATCTTTGTGCTATACTATCTCCATGGAATTTTACCACCCATTTTGTTTTATAACTAACTCCCCATATTCAACTTCATCTGTGAATATATTTCCCTATCAGTTAAATATATCAACTCAAATAATGGTTAACTATTCAAATTTATCTAAAAATTTATAACTTATCTGAAAAAATTCCCTATTGATGATATTTTTTAAAAACTACAAACATTAGGATAAACATCCTTGTATAGACATCTTGATATACCTACCTAATCATTTTGTCAGGATAAACTACTATTCAAAATGAGCATGCATATTTTACATCTTGCTAAACATTGCTAGAGGTTGGGATTTAGCTCAATTAATAGAGTGCTGCTCTGCAGTCTTTGAGGTCCCAAGTTCGATTCCCAGCACCACAAAAGGGGGAGAAGGATGTGGCAATATCCACTCCCAAGGCAATCCGGAAACAGTCAGCCATTGAAAACCCTCTGAGGGTTGCTATGAGTCAGATATGACTCGATGGCACCCAACAACAACAACAAACATTGCTAACTCTTCCCTGAGCTGGTTTTTACAGACCAAAAATGTATGATCTTTTTGTTTGGCTTTTGGTTTTATCTTTGAGAGTCTTATTATGTAGCTCAGGCTAGCCTAGAACTCACTATGTAGCCCAGGCCTGACTAGAACTCACAATACTTCTGCCTCTGCCTCCCAGCATGCTGGAATTATAGGTGTGTGCCACCAACACAACCCAAAAATGTATAAGATAAGGCAGGAGTGAGCAAGATAGGGATCTATATTTGTTGCTGTTGTTGTTAGCTGCTTTCGAGCCAGGTCTGACTCATACCAACCCTATGTATAAGAGAATGAAATACATGACACTGTGCCATACACACAATCTTTTTTATGTTTGAGCCACTGTGTTTCTTTTCATTTTGAGTCATGTTACATCAGCAAATGGAAGTCCAAGGGCTCTACTCCATTCCCATCATTAAGATCAACTCTATTTTGAGGAGGCTGCTCTTCCCCAGATATCTTTTGAATGCCTTCCAGTCGAGGGGGCTCATTTTCCAGCACGATCTTTGACAATGCTTCTCTGTTATCCATAGGGTTTTCAATGGCTATTTGGGAAGTGGTTTGCCAAGTCCTTCTCCCTAGTCTGTCTTAGTCTGGAAGCCCAGCTGAAACCTGTCCACCATGGATGGCCCTGGTGGTATCTGAGATACTGGTGACATAGCTTTCAGCATCACAGCAACACATAAGCCCCCAGAGCACAAGGTGACAGCTGCATACTGAAGGGGCTCTATATTGTGGTGAATAATCATGGTTGCTTGACAGTGGATGTCAAGAATCTGAATCAGATAAGGGTGTTTTATAGGGGACAGTCCAGGGCTATGAGTAGAAGCCCAGGACATCCTTGCAGGAGGGTAGCCCAGTGTGGGGGATCAAAGTCTGAGCAGCATGAGGAAGCCTTCCATGTGGGGGTTAGGGGAGTTTAGCGAAGACTGGCACTGGAGGTCAGAGCTGTTTAGGGTAAGGAAGGCATCAATGCTGAGGGCTTGTAGGCTTCAGAGCCTGAACAGGGTGAGAGATGTTGGGAGTAGCCTGCCATAGGAGTAATGAAGGCACTTTAAAGGATGGTGACCTGCCTTAAGATCCTGGATCCCAAGAATGGTAAGGACGGTGTGCAGATGTAAGGTGGTGGCAGTGATGGATGACTGATCAAATATATTAAAGATAAACATATTAAAGATAATGGGAGACAGGCTTCTCACTGAAAATTATAAATGATGAAAAGGGAGAAAATTACAATGAACTCTGTGGCTATTAGATTGGAAATAGAGATACTAATGTGAATTCATGGTTTTCAATATGTGTAGATATAGGAAAATATTTAAATGTAAATGTGCTTATCTATTTTTGTATATATTTGTATATAAATACACATACATATATCCCTTAGCTTGATATTTTGGGAGTAGTGACATTCTAATTGCAATGAACACATACATGGCACCCATACTTTAAGTTTCTAAATGTCATTCTCCACTAACAAGAACCAGGTATTCTAGGAGAAATGGGTGATTCCGAGGCTGGGATAGGGAAATCATAGATTTTTTTTTTTTTTTTTTTTGGGTACTGGGGGTTGAACCCAGGGCCTCGTGCTTGCATGCTTTGCAAGTGCTGGACCACTGAGCTGCAGCCTCCAGCCCTTTTTTTTTTTTTTTTCCTCTTTGAGACAGGGCTTCAGTAAATTACGCAGACTGCCTCTGGCCTCGAACTTGTGATCCTCCTGCCTCCGCCTCCCAAATAGATATCTTTTTGTACCAGCAATTAATGAAATGCTCAAAGAATGATGGAGCCATGTCATAAAGGGTATCAGTTAAGGACCAAACCATGGATATTTAAAGCATCAAATGCATATAATAGCAGATTATAATCCAGTGAACAAAATAGGTAATCATGAGATCATACTGATATATTCAAAGTATTGGGGAACCACCTCCCACAAAATTCCAAAGAGAAAAAGAGATATTTAGAGAAGTTTAGCAGATACTATGTTAAGTAATCCAAGTTAATATTACCAATAAAGGGACTAATCAAAATCATGTACAAACTGCAAGAGAAGAGTACCGTTTACTATGATACAAACCTAGCTTGAGAAACATTCTACAAAGTAACTAGTTTGGAATTCTTCAAAAGCAAGGAAGGTCATTACCGTCAAGGAAAGACTGAAGAACCTTTAGGGTTGGAGGAGACATGACAAATACATTTAACATAGGATTCTAGACTGGATCTTACTGCTAAAAAGGATTAATTGAACCAACTAGAGAAACTTGGATGGGGTGTGAGGATTAGGTGGCAGCAATACATCTATGCTCATTTCCTAATTTTGATGGGTTGCGTTGTGATCATATAGGATTGTTTGCAGGATATACAGAAAAATACCTGGGGGAGATGAGAATAGAAAGCATTGTGTCAACAATACTTTGAAGGCTGACTGGTGGAAGTTTTTTGTACTGTAAGTCTGAGATTGTTTCAACATAAAAAAGTGTGATCATCAATCCCTTTGTATTTCTTACCACATTAACCTTAAATGTTTTTGTTCACCTGATAGGCATAAAAAACCTTGCAATGCAGCCAGGAGTGGTCCCAACAGCTCTGGGCTAGGGAGGCGGAGGCAGGAGGATCACAAGTTTGAGACCAGAGGCAGTTTACGTAATTTAGCAAAACCCTGTCTCAAAAAGTTAACAAAAAATAGGCTAGGGGTGTGCTCAGTGGTCCAGCACTTGCAAAGCATGCAAGCACGAGGCTCTGAGTTCAACCCCCAGTACTGCAAAAAACAAAAACCTTGCAACACCATTCGAGATTGTCATAGAAAAGTGATTGTCAATCTCCTTATATTTCTTACCACATTAACCTTAAATGTTTTTGCTCATCTGATAGGCAAAAAACTCAGCAACCCCATTTTAATAAAAAGTTTTAATGGCACTAATTCCCTTCTAACATACCATACAACTTATCATACCCATTGTTTATCATCTGTCTCTGTTCACCAGAACATGAACCCTACTAGGGCAGGGATATGTTAAATTTGTCTGTCTCCTTCGACCCTGTTTCTCAGGCTTTCCTTGATAGTCATAGCCTTATTGCTTTTGAAGAATTCTGAACCATTTATTTTTTAAGAATGTCCCTCATGCTGAGTTGGTTTGTTTCTTCACTGATTAGATTCAAATCACTCATCTTTTTTATTTACTGATGGACTCCGAGTGCCTACACCAGTGCCCTGGGCACATGGTTTGTTGTTGTTGTTAGGTGTCATCGAGTCGGTGTCCGACTCATAGCGACCCTACATACAGCAGACAAAACACTATTAAGTCAGTGCTTCTCTGCTGTTCATAGGGTTTTCAATGGCAGATTTATTTTTGGAAGTGGGTTGTTGGGTCCTTCTCCCAAGCCTATAGCACCTGGTGTTCCCCGACAGTCTCCCAGACGGTTAGTCCATCCAAGGACTAACCAGGCCCGACGCTGCTTAGCTTCTGAGATCTGACGGGATTGGATGCCATAGGGCTACGGCTGCGGGCACAGGGTAGACAATGAATATTTGATGAATGGCTGAAGGGAGGAATGAAGTATATACACCTCTCAATAAACGTCAGGAATGACGCGCTGCAGGAGGAACTTAACCTGCAGGAGGGCGGGGAGAACCGTCTTTTTATGCACGGAGAATGACTCCTGGTACCTACAAGACCTCAATAACTACTTGTGGACTGAACATGCTTACTGGATGACAGGCGCCATGCCTGCCATCCCAACAGGAGCCCTGGATGTCATTCCCACTTCGCAGATCAGAGAGCAGGCTGGAGGAGGTCACTGGAGGCCCGTCTGGTCTGATCGTGTCCAGGGCTCCCCACGGTGGCGGGGTCGGGGGACGACACGGCCACCGGAGCCCCGCAGCAGCGTCTCGGCTCCTCGCTGCTCACCTTGGAGTCGGGCTGCCTGTCCTCGAGGTCCCACTGGGGCGTCACGGCCTCCATCGCCCCGACCACCTGGCTCGGGGCCTGCCTCTTCTTCTTGTCCTTCCTGGGGTGCCTCTCGGGCTGCTCCTCCTCGGGCTCCATGAGGCTGCGGAGAAAGGCGGGGGGCAGCTGAGGACGCGGGGGTGACCCGAGGCCCGCAGGGAGAGAGGAGGAGACGCGACGGCTCCTCACGCCCTCGACCCTGCTCCCCGCTCGCCCCGAAGTCCGCCGAGGCGCCCGCGAGCGCCCCCGCCCCGCCGCCCCGACGGCTGCCCGCCTCGGACGCCGGACTCGGACAAGGCTCCGCGGCGACCGACGCGCGTCCCCGAGGTGTCGGCAGTGGGCAGCCGGGGATCCCGCGCGGCCTCCCCGCCCGACTCGGCTCCCCACGCCCACCCGTCCCGGAAACGCCGACTCAGGGCCGCGCGGAGCGCTCGGGCGGCCTCCGCCTCAGCCACAGATGCGGCGGTCAACGCCTCCTCCGCGCCGCGCGACCGTTGGAAGGGATCGGAAGTGAGCGTGGCCACTTCCGGCCGTTGGGCTTCGGTGGACCGCGCGCGGCGCATGGCGACCAAACGGCTGGCGCGGTACGCTGGGGGCTCCGGGAGCGCGGGGGCCGCGTGGGGAGGGGCGGGGAACGCGGGCCGGGGGGGGCCACGTCCCCCGCGATGGGGGCGCGACGGGAGGCCCCGGATGAGCCTCGCTCTGCGGAGGGTGCGAGGAGCCCGAGCGACCCGCGGTGCCAGCCCCGGGCTTTGAGCCGCGCTCTGAGCCCTGGAGACGGCCGTGCGCGGCCGCGAATGGGAGACCTCGGGCCGGAGCGCTGCCCGCGTCGCGCTGCCCGCCTCACCGCGTCCCCGCGATCCATGTCCATCGCAATACGAATTGTCGCGACGACTCTGATTCCTGCACACGCGGATTGCATCCCTGGATTCCAGAAGCAGGTCCTGTGTTAGTGAACGGCCCAGGCTGCAGATTGGAGCGCCCTGGGTGGCCGTTCGGCTGGAATTTAGCTCAGGTGGTAGAGCGCCGCTCGGCAGCCTCTGAGGTCCTGGGTTCGGTTTCCAGCACCGCAAAAACGGGAGAAGGGCGTGGTAATCCACTCGAGGCCATCCCGAAACAATCAGCCATGGAAAATCCTATGAGGGTCGCTGGCTATGAGTTGGACTGGGCTGAGTCGGACACGACCTGACAGCACCTAACAACAACAGGTTGCCATACCAAAGCTGGATTGCTTAACAAATTGCCCAATTTTCTCATTCATTAAATATGGGTGCCAAAAAATGCCTACCTTTAAAATTGACTGCATGACGTCGCTATCTGTCAAAGTTTAAAACTGCTTGTAGTTAGCAGTCAATAAATGCTACCGATTATTAATCCCGAATCCCTGTACTTCCTTCACACCTCTTAACAAGCCTCCCCTCCACCAAAAAAAAGAAAAAAGAAAAAAACTATAGCAAGAGCGCTGTCTGCCTAGTTAAAATTCTTACTCATCAAACTTTGTCTTACCTCCACATAAGAACTCAGTAAGCTCTTCCCTTTTCTTGCGTGTATGGCCTTTGGGGGTCCTTTAGCATAGATAGCTTTGCAGTGGTTTCATTGGTGTCTCTTTTCTTTGCCTAGATTTTTTAAGTTCCTAGAAGATAGGACCATGCCTATGTTATTCTTATCTTCTCATAACTGTGCTATATGTATAGCAAGGACTTGAAAATGGCAAACACAAACTTAAAGCTTTTTAGCGCATCTTTACATACAGTCATTTGGGTTTCTGAGGTCTTCTGTAGAACAAGGAGATCAAGTGAAATTAGCCTAAGTTTGCAAATATGACTTTGAGGTCCATGCAAGAAAAATGACTACTAAAATGGAAAGATCATGGCAGTTAGTAATGATCCAAATCTTTTGCTCCTGAAGTCTATTTCCCTTCAGTCACAGTACTGAGAGTTTTGCCCTTTGCCCAGTACTGTTACTTTGGTAGCTTCTTCAAATAGTGTGAATGACTTCATTGATCTTATTGGGTTGTTTTACATTTTTAGGCAGCTTGGATTAATTAGGAAAAAGTCAGTTGCACCAGCGAATG
>VMDO01034065.1:0-17384 GCA_007922755.1 Pedetes capensis | reverse complement strand
TGTGTGCTTGTCTTGAAATGTCTTTATTTCTCCACCAATTGTAAATGATAACTTTTATGGATATATAATCTTGTTTTGCAAGTATTTATTTTAAGATTTTGGCATATATCTTTCCATCCTTATCTAGAATTTAGTGTTTGTACTGAGAAGTCTGATGTAAGTGTAATGGGTTTTCCTTTGTAAATGAGTTGATATTTTTGTCTTGGAGCTTTTAATATTCTTTGTTCTGTGATGTTGGCATTTTAATTATTATGTGTCATGGGGAAGGTTCTTTCCTGGCCATGACTATTAGTTGTTCTAAATGCCTTTTCTTGTTGGATGTCCATTTCTTTACCAAGATTTGGTAAATTTCTGCTATAATTTCACTGAAAATATTTCTATGCTTTCAGTTTTATCTCAGCTTCTTCTACCCAGTGGATTCTTAGGCTTGGTTTCTTGATCATGTCCCTACATTCTTGAAAATTGTGATCCAAGTTCTTTCAATTTTTTTCCTCATTGATACCTGAATGTAGTATTTTCTCAACCTTATCTTCCATCCCTGATATTCTATTTTCTTCCTCTAGCCTACTGATGATGTTTTCCACTGTGTTTTTTTATTTGGTTTACTGAGTTTTTCACTTTCAACATTTCTGTTTATTTTTATTCTAAAACACTCAATTTGCTTGCTGAATTCCTCATCCATTTTGCTGAATATGTCTTCTATATTGGTGACTTTCTGACCTAGGACCTGTGTTGATTTTCTTACTTCATTCATTTGCTTGCCTGTGTCCTCTTTGAAATCATTGATCATTTGTACAATTAAACCTAAGGTTCTTTTGTCTGACATTTCAACTCTTTCAGCATCTTTGGATTCAGTGGTTAAAGAATCATCATTTTTTGAAGGAAATACATTGCTTTACTTTCTTCTGTTTCTTATTTGTGATTTGTGCGACTGTATGGGTGGATATCACTTCCCATTTTATTTGAGGATTATAGTGAGCCATTTTCTCTTGAGGTGGCAATCTCCAGTGCCACTCCCAGAGAGGAAGTCAAACCACTCTTTGGATGAGAGCCATATTTCCCTTCCCCCACAGGAAGCCATGTCTGAGGATGTGTCCTAATCTTTTTTTTTTTTTTTTTTTTTTTTTTTTTTTTTTTTTTTTCTTTTTTTTTTTTTTTTTTTTTTTTTTTTTTTTTTTTTTTTTTTTTTTTTTTTGCTGTTTAACTCCATTCTGCTTTCTAGGACCATCTAATAGTCTCCTTTGTGGTTTCTGTGCTTTTCCAGACCTTCTTTCTATGGAAAAGACTCCCTTTCTTCCTATTTTAACTCCTCTGTTTTACCACAACACATGGAGGCTGCCTTTAATAGCCATCCTAACATGGAAGTCAGCACTTTGATTTCTTTTTCTTTTTTTAAAAACAAGTTTTAGACAAGGCCCAGGCTGACCCTGAACTTGCAATGCTCCTGTCTTAGCCTCTGGAATGCTAGAGTTGTAGACATGTGCTGTGGCCACCATACTGGATCTGGACTTCAAATTTTTAACAGATCTGTTTTTACTGATTTTTTTTTTTTGGCATTTTTCTTAATGTGTGGACAACGTTCCTGACACAAATGACTTGGAAAAAAAGATGATGGAATATGAATTTTGGTTTTGGATACTTTAGAGTTTAAATGTGGAAAATTACATGATGTACAATTCTAGTTAAAGATTAACATCACCTCATTCCATAGTATTCATGTTTAACATTTGACTAATCTCAATAGATTCTAGATCTATAGAAAACTTCAGTTGGGCATGGCACTTAATACAAAGCAGAACTGTAAGAGTGTTAGAACTTTTCAACTGTCAAGTAAATTGCTAACTTCCTAATATTTAGTAGAAAAAGCAAAGTAATTTTAAAATTATATGATTCCATTTAGTTTTTTCATTTTTACTAACATATATTAATTGTACAAAATAATAGGTTACATTATGACATGTTCGTATGTGCATATTATGTAAAGTAGGTCTTTATATTTCTACTTAGACCTTGAAGCTAGACAGAGGAGCAAGAAAATTCTCAGAAGTTGTAATTTCAATGAATTTATTGCTCCTCTTGCTAACTGATATTCTCATTATCATTGTTGTATGATTTGGGGCAACTTTCATAACCTCTCTGGGCTCTAATTTCTTCATTGGAAAAAATTAGGATAATTACCACCTATATCAATAGTTGTGAGAATTAACAAAACACAGTGTGGGGCAGCTTAGCACAGTGCCTAGCTGATAGAAATCATTCAATGGGTTTGTCAGTTGAGAATATAGAAAACATTATTGTAGACGTGGGCCAGCTACCTGGCCAATTGACTTGAAGAGATCCATATTTGTGCCTGTTCCCAAGAAAGGGGAGCCAGTCAAATGTGGAAATTATCAAATGATATAATTAACATTATAATGCCAGTAAAATTTTGCAAAAATTGCTCAAAAAAGACTGCAGCAGTATATAGACAAGGAGCAGCTGGAAAATCAAGCTAGATTCTGAAGAAGGAGTGGAACCAGGGATATCATTGCCAATGTCAAATGGATATTAGCCGAAAGCAGAGAATACCAAAAAGATGTCTGTCTATGTTTTATTCAATATACAAAGGCATTTGACTGTATGGATCAGGACAAATTATGGGTAACATTGTGAAGAATGGGTATTTCAGAGAACTTAATTGTACTCATGAGGAATCTGTACATGGACAAGGAGGCAGTCATTTGAACAGAACAAGGAAACACTGCCTGGTTTAAAGTGGAGGAAGGTGTGTGTCAGGGCTGTATCCTTTCACTATTCCTCTTCAATCTCTGTGCTGAGCAAATAATCCAAGAAGCTGTATTTCATGAAGAAGAACATGGCATCTTGATTGGAGGAAGACTCATTAACAACCTGCATAAGCAGATGACACACTTCTGCTTGCTGACTGTGAAGAGGATTTGAAATGTTTACTGATGGAAATCTAAGAGCACAGCCTTCAGTATGGATTGTGCCTCAACATCAATAAAATAAAAATCCTTACAACTGGGTCAGTATGCAACTTCACAATAAATGGAGAAAAGATTGAGGTTGTCCAAGATTTTGCTTTATTTAGTTTTACAATAAAAACCCATGGAAGCAGCAGTCAAGAACTCAAAGGACACATTGCATTGGAAAAAGCTGTTGCAAAAGACCTCTTTAAAGTAAAGATGTCACATTGAAGACAAAGGTGTGCCTGATTCATGCCATGGTATTTTCAATCACATCATACAGTTTTGAAAGCTAGACATTGAATAAGGAAGACAGGAGAAGAGTTGATACTTTTGAATTGTGGTACTGGAGATGAATATTGAACTGGCAAAGAAACCAAGTGATCCATCCTAGAAAAAATGCAACCAGAGTGCTCCTTGGACGCTAGGATGGCTAGACTGTGTCTGACATATTTTGGACATGTTGTCAGGAGGAAACCATCCTCGGAGAAGGACATCATGTTTGGGAGAGTAGCAGGTCAATGAGAAAAAGAAAACCCTCAGCTAGATGGACTGATATACTGTCTGTTAGGTGATTCTAAATCCAGTCACACTGACAATGGACATTAACCATCACACTCAGTTTACTTATTTATTACATGGGGATATAATTCCTTTCTTATAGGTTTAAAAAGATTATCTGTGATCACACACACAAAGCACCTACTGCCATACTTGGCAGAAACACACATTAGTTTCTATTGTTCTGTGTGCTCATCCCAGCTTCTGTCAATGTTCATGCTTAGTGCCTCATGGCTGCCTGCTCCCTTTTCAGGCTACAACTGCCACCTGGGAGGGCACACAGAACTAGGTAAAAAAGACTTACCTTGTCTTTAATGTGAGATCACTTGGAGGTGCAATTTATGTGTAAGAGGGTCCAATGGGTCAGCTAAGACTAGACCTTACCTGGGGAACCCCTTGTCATCTTCCTACTTTCTTTGCTTCCTTCCAGATTCTTCCAGAGGAGCTCACCTAAACTCAATCTCATTTGCTGGCCACTCAAATGCCTGCTGCTAGAGCAACACACCAAGACATGCATCAAAGGGCCCAAGGTAAAGTCATTCTCCTCAAAGTCTTGGATTACCATTTCTCCACAAACTGCTTAAATACTTTTTTTCTATCTTGGGTCAACTTAAATCTCCTCCCTTCTGACTCAGACCCAGGGAATTTCTAGACAACCAGGGACCTTTCACCCAAGGAGAGCCAGCATTGTATCGACCATGGTGGTTCAGCAGAGGGATGGGGTTCAGCATGGCCGCCTGGCCTGAGGAGTTCCCCTACTTGGGACCTCTACTCAGGTTAAGCTGGGTCTTTGGCTTTGTCACAGAAAAGAATTCTCTAAAACAAAGTTATAGAATTTATCAAGTATATTCTTTAGAATATGTGTGGGCCCTCCAAGAGAGAAAGAGAGTGAGAGAAAGAAAGATCTAAGACACAGATGTGGGCTTCTCAAGAAAGATAAGAAGGAGGAGCTGGAGGGCATGTGTCCCCTTCAGTATTATTTAACCTAGGGCATGCCCCATGGGACATCAGGCCTGGACATCCAGCTCTTGGAGCCTAGTGTGATGTGAGCCTTGATCTCTACCTACAAAGTCCTCTGTCATGGATTAGGAAGGTGCCAAGAAGATCAAAAGAAGAAGTTACATTGTTTAGGTTTTTCTGTTGGAGGAACTTCCCTTTAGTAAAGGAGGTACATTGTATAGATTCAAGAAAAGAGTCATGAGGGACTTGCCTAGGCATGTCTCAAAGGACAGGCTTACAGAGAGAAAAGCAAGGTCAAAATTCAAAGATCACATACATTTTTACCCCAACCATGGCTTACTGATGTTTTAACATTTCCATTATTTAAGATGTCTCTTAAAAATAACATCTCTCTGCAGGCAGTCCACACAGCAGTTTTCTTAGTAGTTGTGGCAAAGTTCTTGGTTCTCAGCTGGTGATATTCAAACCACATCCTGGAGTGAAAGCTCTTTCCCTTTCCATGTCCCCCCAAATTTGCCTGTCTGTCTGTCCTGCCTCAGTATTTAGTGGAAGGAAGGACCTGGGCCCATCTATGAAGCCATTTTGTCTCTACTCTTCTATAGCTCCTTAGGATAATTGGGGTTATCTAGGGCCCAGAAAGCCTGCAGCTGTAGCCCTGTGGCATCTGATCCCATCAGATCTCGGAAGCTAAGCAGGGTCGGGCCTGGTTAGTACCTGGATGGGAGACCGCCTGGGAACACCAGATGCTGTAGGCTGAGAGAAGGACCTGGCAACCCCCTCCCAAAAATCAATCTGCCATTGAAAACCCTATGAACGGCAGAGAAGCACTGGCAATAGTGTTTCCCCTGTTGTACAGAGGGTCGCTATGAGTCGGATACCGACTCGATGGTACCTAACAACAACAACAACAGGGCCCAGAAGGGCTGGGATTTAGCTCAGTTGGTAGAGCGCTGTGCTGCATTCTCTGAGGTCCCAAGTTCAATTCCCAGCGCCGCAAAAATGGGAGAAGGACCTGGCAATCCACTCCCAAGGCAATCCCGAAACAGTCAGCCAGTGAAAACCCTATGAGGGTCGCTATGAGTCGGATACTGACTTGATGGCACCTAACAACAACAATGGCCCAGAAAAGATGTGTGAACTTTGTTGATATAGAGAGTAGCCTGGTTTTGAAATTGGTTGGCTTTATGAAACAAATATTTTCAGACTGAAACTAGTTGATATGCTTCCACAGAGTTTTCTCTCATTTTTTTCTTTGATTTCACATAAAGCACTTTCTGGAGGCTGGTAACGAGGAGGAAAATAAAGACTTCTGTGAGGAAACACTGGGCTTCAAAACTGTTCCATGTGGTTCAGATGTGTTTTAGACATTTAGTAGGAAAAAGTGTGGACTTGACAATAATAGTGTGATTTGAAAAACGTTTCTGTCAGCAGAAAACTCTAAGGAGTAGCTGGGGTTGGTGAGGCATAACCTCAAATAATTACATGCAAAGATTGTTCTGAAAAGGTAGCAGCCTTCGGTTTGAGGGTATGCAAAAGATTTAGCAAAGTTGTTATGGATGTTTAGTAAGAATCCAGCTATGGATGGACAGAAGGATTGGAGACATGCAAGCCATGTCTGCTAGAGACCAAGTGGCAGGTATTTTATTAGGATCAAATTCATTTTTCTGCTATGTATACATTCAACTGTAGGAAATGTCTTCCATGTCCTGGGTACACAGAGACAAGTGAGACAGCTCAGGGAAGTTTCCACATTCACAGACTCTTGGCTGCTGTGGGAGTGGAACCTGGCTGTGTGAGTTTGTGTAAAGTCTTTAGGTCTGTTTGTGTTACTATAAGAAAATACCTTAGGCAAGGAAATTTATAAAGAGCAGAAATTTATTTTCTCACAGTTCTAGAGGCTAAGAAGTCTAAGATCAAGGCACTGGCAGATTCAGTATCTGGTTCCAAAGCTGCTCTCTGCTTCCAAATTGGCATCTCTTGCTGTGTCCTCCTGTGGTGGAAGCAAAAAAGAGGACAAATGCTGTGTTCTAACCTGGTGAAAGAGCAGAAGAGGATGCATCTACTTGCCCAAGCACTTTTACAAAAGCTCTAATCATATCTATGAGGTCTGTACCCTCAGGACTTAATCTCTGAAAGGCCTTACCTCTTAGTACTATCACAGCGGCCGTTAAGCTTCAACATGTGAATTTTGGGGACATATTCAGATCATTGGCCTCCACATTCATCTCTGTTTTCTCATATGGCAGGACTTCCCTCTTTTTTATGTTTGTATGCATATACCTCATTTTCTTTATCCATTCTTTCATCAGTGGATATTTAGGGTATGGCCACTTGTATCAAGTAGGTAAAATAGTCAACCCATTAAAACAAAGTAGAATGGAAGAGGAGCTGGGGGAGTTGTTCATCTGCAATAAAGTTTTAGTTACACAAGATAAATTCTAGAGATCTGCTATACAACATTGTGCTATAATGACAGTATTATGTTGTATACTTCAAACTTGTTAAGAGGTAGATTTTATGTGTTTTTACCATGGTTTAAAAAAGAACGGAATCAGGAGGCACTTTGTTGTTGCATTTCACAAGAAAGCAAAGTAAAAAGTTGAGGGAATAGGAATTTTAGGGCTCTAGAGAGAAAGTGGGTTAGGAGACCAGCGGAGCCAGGAGAAAGTTAAAATATGAAGAAAAAAGGAAGAAGCTGAGGGAACAGGAGTCACATTGAACAGAGAGAAGAGTTGCCAAGACAAGAATTAAGGAACAAAGGAGGTTATTTCACAGTTTGTTACCCTTGTTGTTAGGAGCCATCAAGTCGGGTCTGACTCATAGTGTCCCTCATCATAGCAACCCTCATAGTATTTTCAATGGCCGATTGTTTTGGGATTTCTTTGGGAGTAAATTGCCACATCCTTCTCCCATTTTTGCAGTGCTGGGGATTGAACCCTTGTCCTCAGAGAGTGTGGAGCAGCACTCTACCAACTGAGTAAACCCCAGCACTTTGCTATCATGGATGTATATAACATCTAGGCAGTCCCCATATTTGGCATATGTACATTTAAAAAGTCTTTTCTGTTCCCCAGCTTTAACAGAATTTTGTATGTGCTCATCAATTTCACTCCCTCCCTCATTCATGAGGATTACTCTGTCTTAGTCAATCTGGTTCCTGAGTTGTTTTTCTTGTATTTGCTTAAAAGTATAGTTAGAGAAACCAGAAAGGAATAGACAGAACTGGAAGGATGGGAGGAAATGGGAAAGTGTCATTCCTTAGGCTCCCCTTTGCTGTGGTAGATAAAGGAGACGGTGGAACCAAAGAGGAAATACAGTGAAATGAGGCCAATGGTATATGAAAGAGCTGAGAGCTGCCATATGAAAGAGAGAATCTGGCAAAACGTGGACTATGTGGGGGAGAGAGGCGGAGGGAGAGAATATGCCTGGCATGGCTGTACGATGGGGGAATAGGAAGGAAAAATAATAAGGCTTTAAAAAAATTGTGATGTGTGTTATTGGCTAGATTTTCTCCAAGAGATGAAAGTAAGGCACTGAATTATTTTGGTAGTGATTTTTGTAACAGAACTATTTCTTTGGTTGCCACAATTAATTGAGACTGGGCCAAATTAAACTCTGAGATTTATTCAGGACACTGAAGTTCTGTCATTGATAATAACTTAAATTGATCCATTAAGGAACAAATATTAATTATAATCATCCTCCAATTTACATAGGCAAACAGAGGATTGCCACAATTGACTAATTTGCCCCTGTCACAGTATCAGTAAGAGATAGAACCAAGAGTTGCACTAGAATTTGCTAGACTCTATAGGTTCTGAGTATTTTGTTGCCAAAAAATGGAACAACTCCAAATGAGAACGTAGATCAAGGAACAGCCTTGTATGTGCTTCTTGTTGTTGTTGTTAGCTGCCGTCGAGTCAGTATCTGACTCATAGCGACCCTCATAGGGTTTTCAATGGCTGACTGTTTCGGGATTGCCTTGGGAGTGGATTGCCAGGCCCCTCTCCCATTTTTGCGGTGCTGGGAATTGAACTCAGGACCTCAGAGACTGCAGTGCAGTGCTCTACCAACTAAGCCAAATCCCAGCCAGCTTGTATGTGCTTGGGTGCATTGAAATAACATGTGGGTCACGGAAGTTGGAAACTATGGGCCAATGTCAAGGTGCTATCGTGGGGAAAGAAAGAAAATTGTAAGTCAAATTCATTAGGAACTTAACCATATCTCATCATATTATTATCCCCTATGGAAATAAATATGTACTCCTTATTGAAATAAGATAAAATCTTGTGCCCCTGCTGATGCCCCAAAAGGAAGAGAATGGCTCAGGACAAAAGTGTGAATTTAACAACCATGCTATTGTTATACACTCTTAGGAGAAGAGTAGGAGAATTATTTCTCACTCTGTGAAATAGGATGGGATGGGAGAAAGCACTACTTCTGGTTTTTGACATTATAAGACTTGATGTAATTTCTCTTTATCTTCTAAACTTTGTGTAATGTATTTGCATTTACTTTTTGACCTTTAAAACTATCTTTAAAATGAAAACTATCATGTGGGTTCTAGAGGCTAAGCAGGTCTTGACTTTGTTATTTACTATGTACATGATGCTTAGCGAGTAACTGTTGGTCACCTGGGATTCTTGATCTGTAAATGGAGACTTATGTTAATATCTACAAATTGAAGTCATGATGAGAAGCTATCTTATTTCAATAAACCATGTGAAAAGGATTTTGTCAATGACAAACGTTAGTTTTACTTATAGTAAAAGAAATCTTGTGCTCATACAGCAATGTAAATATTCTTCATATTTAATAAATTTTCATATTTATTGTAATACCCAATATCCTCCCAGATAAATGCATCATAATTCACTTCTGATATAAAGTTAAGTGACCTGACTTAGATCACCCAGAAAGTATTAGCCCCAAGACATGAGCACAGTTCTCTTTGACTCTAAAGCTTACCCCATTAATATAGACAGCATTGTGTAGATGTGGAAATAAATGAGCTTTAGTTATAAGAAATTTCTATCTCTGAACCATAAAAAAAATAATGAATGAAAGGTGATTCTGTAAGGATAGGGTATAAATCTAAAACGGTGAATGTTCTCAGCTAGAAAAAGAAAGTGTATGTGTAGGGGTGTGTGTGTGTGTGTGTGTGTGTGTGTGTGTGTGTGCATTTGTGTGTTGAGTGTGAGAAAGTATAAAAATTAAAAAATATAAAAATAAGTTCTACCTAGACCAGCTGACTAAGGAATGATAGACAAGGATTAGTCCTTATGTTGGAGTTGAAGCTTCAGTGCAATTGTTGCTTTGGTTTAGGGTGTTCCTCCCCATAGGGAAATAAGGGAGATGCTGGTTCAGTAACACCAGAACTGATTCAGGGAGCTCTATGTTCACCTGGGGAGTATGGTTGATGAGATAGAACACTTTTGAAATAACATTTGTTCTTTTCAACTATTATTCTGTTATTCTTAGTTGTTCCTTTTTTTCTCTCTCCCAGAAAACCACAGACTTGAGAATTACTCTTCAATAATGCCGACTTACTTGGCAGTGGAAGCAGGCAGACTGCTGTTACAGATTCAGTGTGAAACAGTCACAAAAAAACCCACCGCTGTTGAAGGAAACTGATCTTTAGACTTGGTCTTTTCTCCAAAGAGAAAGAAAAATGCCATTTCCTCAGAAGGGGGAAAGTTAGACATACTTTCCTTCTCCAGACTGTGTTCAGAAACTTTGAGCCAGTTTTTCATTCACCAAGTACCCAATGTTACCAGAGTAGGGTGCCAGAGCCCCAGTAGCAGGGAGGCAACAGCTGGTCACCTTTCTTCATAATTTGCTCAGGAGTGTCCAGCTCCATCCTCTTTCTGGCTTGGGCCAGCTTGTGCAGAGGCTCAGGCCCCGTCATCCTGGTCACTTTCATGGAGCCATGTTGAAGTGATCAATAGCATTTGTTTGGTTAGTCCTCATTGGCTGCTGAGTGCTCTGGTAGGCTCACCAGGGCAAGAGGCGGAGAATGAAGTGAAATTAGTAAGCTGCACTAAGGATAGAAAAACAAAGAAAATGCCATTCCTATTCTGATGGGGCACAGTGTCTGTTGGGGAGGTGACAAAATCCAATGCCTGCATGGGGCCAGGCGGTAAAGCTAGCAAGGGAAGAAGATCATACTGGAACTATGAAGTTTCGGGGAATAATTACTCTATGTGAAGGGGCACTCACCACTCAGCTCTATAAAACTGGTACCATCCCGGAGCATGAAGTCTGGATGAGTAGAAATCTAGACTTTTTGGTTATTACAGAAAATCTGAAGATTTTTAATGTTGGCAACTGATTTAAAGTGTTGTAATTAAGCATTGTTTTGGTGTAAAAAAGACATCAACAGGCTGGTTTGGATACGTTCTGTGGGAAATTACTCTGTGAACTTCAAAGAGAGATAGACAAGAGGAAGAGCCATCTCAAGGCCATGTGATGAGTGTTATAAGGGGGGAGGTTTGGGAGTGGTGTGAGGCCAGCAGCTGGGCCTGGGGAGAGAGACCATGTGGAGGACAACAGAGTGGACCTATTAGATGAGGTGGCATGTGAGTGGGCCTTTCAGCACAATACTGGATGGTTAAAGGGAGGTGTAGTGAAGTATGTTAGCTTTTGCTAAGAGGGGACTGGGTAACTTTCATAGGCCTGCTCCCAATGATCCACTTCCACCAGTTAGATCCCACTCCCCAAAGTTCCACAGCCTCCCAAAATAGTACCACCACCTGGAGATCACACACACACACACACACACACACACACACACACACACACACACACACAGTAGAGAGTATAGAAAAGGATTACTAAAAGACGGTATACCTTTAAGGAGTAGTTACTGGGATAACTGAGGTACCTGCAGAAGCTTAGGCAGACCTGCAAAGGAACTTGGAACAACCTGTGTTTCCAGGGTGCATTGGCATAAGGATATTTCCATGGGAAGGTAAAGAAGCAAGAGAACAGAAGAGTTAAGCAGACTTTTAGCAGAAAAGGTGCCTGGAATAGACAGAGAAGATGGTGGGTCTGAGAGAAAGGGGAGGTGTGGAGGTGGTTGCTGCAGAGAGAAAAGAGCAGAGGGTGAGGAGCAGAGAGGAAGAAGAGAAAGGAAGAAAGACGAGTGGAAGAAGTGCATGTGTTCTTGATTAAGGCAGGGATTTGTGGAAAGCATAGCTTGCTGAGTAACTAGAAGTGGTGAGGAGGGACTCAAGTGCTACATACAAGGTCGTGGCTCTGGAGGGATGAAGCTTATGAGTTTCATTGATACCACACCATAAAGAGCCTCGAACATTCTCCTAAAGATTTTGCAATGCATTCTGCAGGCAATTGTTGTTGTTAGGTGCTCTTGAGTCAGTATCCAACTCATAGCGACCCTGCACATAACAGGCAAAACACTACTGTCAGTGCTTCTCTGCTGCTCATAGGGTTTTCAAAGCCAGATTGATTTTTGAGAGTGGGTTGCTGGTCCCAGGCAGTCTCCCATCCAAGTAGTAACCAGGCCCTACCCTGCTTAGCTTCCGAGATCTGACGGGATCGGATGCCACACGGTTATGGGTGCAGGGGTCTGCAGGGAATGGGAGATTTTAAAATACGTTTAAGCAGAGAATTAAGCAGTATCAGATCTAAGAATATGTTCATGGAAAAGGGACACAATCAGGACAAGTATGATGTTTATTTGAAAGTTCTTTGAGTAATTTGAATGAGAGATGAGTGTTTGAATACAGAATAGAACTTAAGTGATATTTAGAAGGTAACCTCAGTGGGACTTGATAAGAGAGGTGAGGGAGAATGAAGATTCCGGAAAGATGCCCAGGTTTATGGAGTGGCAGGCTGTGTTGGTTATATCCCCCACCCCAAAGGAAATGGATATGAAGGATAGAGATTTTGTGTTGGAAGCTCTGGAGTTCAGTTTTGGACATTATGGGATGAGTAACCCAATATTTAGAGATAGAACTGAGTGCTCACTGACAGTTTTATCTACAGAACTGGGTTTCAGGAGAGAGATCCAGGCAGGAGATGTAGATTTTGGCTCTTTGGCCATGTTTGTTAAAGGCAGGGGAGTGAGGGCATGGGATCACTTAGAGGATGGAGAATTGAACTCTGGTGAACATGTTGGCTGGGGGTGGGATGTAAAAGTGGAGGTAACTAAAAAGGAGCAGGCTGAGCAGTGACAGCAGGGAGTGATGCCCTGCAAACCAACTGCAGAGAGAATCTTAAGAAGGAGGAAATGGTATACAGAGCCAAATACTGTTGAAAAGGCTAATATGTAGAGATTGATAAATATTTGTCTGTTGGATTTAGCAACAGGATGGTCATAGCTGATCTTGGCAAGGATAAATTTAGGGAGGAACTGGCTCAAAAATTAAGAAAAGTGAATGGAGGTGAGAAAGTGGAAAGAGTAAAGAAAGGATTGCATGGAGTAAAGGGACGGTGTTTTACAGATGGAAGAGGCTGAGAAATGCTTGTCGATAGCCAAGATGTGGAATCAGCCCAGATGGCCATCAACAGACAATTGGATAAAGTAAATGTGGGCTGTGTATGCCACAGGGTTTTATTTAGCTATAAAGAAGAGAATTGTGTCATTTGCAGGGAAATGGAAGAAACTGAAGATCACCTTGTTAAGTGAAATAAGCCAGGCTCAGAAAGACAGACATTACATGTTTTCTGTCAGAGGTGGAATCTCTATCTGTCTGTCTGTCTATCTATCTATCTATCTATCTATCTATCTATCTATCTATCATCTATTTCACATGAAGATAAAAAGGACCAAAGGGAGAGATGGGGGAACCAGAGAGGGTGATGTGGGTGAAAAGGAGCAAAATACAATGATATGTATGAAAATGTCAGAATGAGTCCCATTATTTTGTGCACTAACTAAAGAAGTAAATTAGCTAAAAAACATGGGTTCATCTTGCCATTTTAGCTATATATCTCTGTGATTATTAATACAGAGTTTAAAGCATGCTCAGATGTTTAAACAATGCGTTTTAATGCATGTTTAAATGAACTATGGCAAGAATTCCTTCTCTCTTCATTGCTAATGTTCTAACTTATTGGATCCTTGTCTGTGTACTCATTTTCATTTACTCTCACATTGGGAAGACATGAAATGTCATAATAGAGTCCAAGCTAAAAGTTTCCAATACAGAAAAATTGATGCATTTTGCAGAAAGAAAGAAAGAAAGAAAGAAAAGAAAAGAAAAAAAGAAAAGAAAAGAAAGAAAGAAAGAAAGAAAGGAGGGAAAAGAAAGAAAGAAAGAAAGAAAGAAAGAAAGAAAGAAAGAAAGGAAAAGAAAGAAAGAAAGGAAAGAAAGAAGGAAAAGAAAGAAAGGAAGGAAAGGAAAGAAAGAAAAGGAAGGAAGGAAGGAAAAAGAGAAGAGAAAGAAATGCATGCGTATGTGGTATTGGGAAAAATCAATGAGAAAATGAGTAAAGGGTGTGATAGACCTGCTGATGAGTGAAGAATAACTGGCCCTGAGGGTGGCCAGATGCTCTTGTCCTGTTTGATCTGTAGACTATTGTCCTGCTGCTGATTCAATCATCACACTTTGTGCTTTTCTCTTGGCCTCTGTTTCTTTCCTTCTTTGTTCCTTATGACACATTTGATAGCATTTTTAAACAGTATCTCTACTTGTGGTGACACCTACCATGGCTTCAAGGGCCCAGAGGCAGGCAGATACCACTGAAGTTTCCATACAAAGGACTGCCACAAATTAGTCCTATGTAAAGTTGATCTCTATATCCTGGAATAAAGGACTATGAAGAATTTCATATTTTTTTCTCAGGGGCATAAATAATGGCTGTCCCCAGGCCACTGATAACCTGTCAATGATGGCAGTAAATGTGCCTGTTGGCTGCCATTATTACCTAAATGAAATTGTAAATTGCAGTAAATTTTTCACGTCCTATCTTTGTGGGTGACCAGAATTCTCTAAAGGAAAAAGATAACAGAATTTGATGACTTGGTCAGGGATTGAGAAGTGATTCACCAACTTCTATCCCAATTATTTACAGAGAACACTCACATAGTTCAGGAACTCTGTTTGAGTTGATTTCATGCCAAAAAGTTTTAACTGCTACACACGTCTAAGCCCACCATACTTCCCATCCCCCAGCCTAACTCAGGCAGGACATGGAAATCTTCACAAAGCTTTCATTGAAGTGTGGTTGCCAAAGCTCAAGTATGGGGAAGAAGGCACCCACGCAAGGGTGGAATATTGGAGCCTGAGTGGGTTGAAGATGTGTCCATGTGGGGCACAGCAAAGACAGCATCCTCAGGTGATGCTCTAGGTGACCTAGTGTGACCTAGTCACCTAGGGTGACCTAGTGTGGAGACAGGGTGAGGAGGTCACCTGCTCAGATGAGAGTGGCTAGCTGTGGGAAGTCAGAACCCAAAATAATTAAGGTCATGAAATGTCAAGAAAAAAGCAGAGAAGCTTTCACATTGAAGGCGTCTCAAGAGACTTGACAACTAAGTGCAATGCGTGATTCCTTTTGATATAAAGACTATTATTGGGAGGCTTGGTGGAAGTTCATTGTAACCTGGAGATTGTTGCTTGTGATGTGTTGGTGTTCTGCTCTTGATGGATATGCTGCAGTTTGGTAGAATTTCCTTGCTCATAGGATCATGCTTACACTCAAATCTTACATGGTTCATGAACAAGTCTTTATATTGTATTTTCAGCTTTTCTGTGAATTTGTAGTTATTCTGAATTAAAAGAAACATCTCTTTCAAAAGCACATTTCTGTATCTTACCTCCTGAAAATCATCAGGAAGTCTTTGGGGAGGGATCTGGAAAGTTATCTCATTATTTCTGGGAGAATTTGGTGCAGGGGTGGAGTACAGGGTCCAAGCTTTCAGAAAAAGTGAGATAAATAATATAAACAGAGAAGGAAGTTGTCAATCAGGGATTGATGTGCAGGCCAAACCAAATTAAATACAAACACAGAGTTGTGCATTGTGGCACAGGCCTGTAGTCCCAGCAACTCAGGAGGCTGAGGCAGGAGGATCATGAGTTTGAGGCCAGAGGTAGCCTGAGCAATTTAGCAAGACCTGTCTCAAAATAAAAGACAAAAAAAGGGGTTCGGGTTGCTAATGATCCAAGAAAAAGCTTTCATGGTCAATATTTTCCCCACATGGTCTCTCCCGTCCAATTTTTCCCTGTCAATGGTTCACCGGCCTTGGCATCCCACTGAGATCCTTGGTTAGGGCAGGAGGTGTGGGTGATGGCGACTCCAGGCTGTGCTTGGATTAACTCTATGGATGTTACGCTCAGGCTCATGTCAGGTCAGCCCAGCAGGCTCTTTGGATTGTAGAGCAATCTTTGGCCTCAAGTGCTTCCAAGCAGAGGAAGGAAATCGCCTGAATTTCAAAGTGAGCTCTTGCATGGTGCCATGAGTTCTGATCATTTATTAGTATTTTAATAGCTGTAAATTAATCTCAAATATACATGGAGGCCAGAACTAGCTGGAGGTGTGGGAACAGCCTGCTCTCACCCGTGTTTCCTGGAAATTTAAAACATTTCCCAGTTTCAGTGTTCTGAACGTTCAGGTCAGCTTTTGGGTTATGGTTATTTTCAGAGCTTTAAACAGACCTAAGCCTGTGCTTGGGTCTTTTACCAATCAAGTTAGTGCTATTTTATTTATGCCCTATGTGTTTTATGAATACTTCTTTTAAAATTCATTTCTCCACTTCATAATCTTTTTCGTAAAAGCAGTCTTATTGAGGTAGCATTCACATACAAATAAATGCACCTTTTAAAGTACAGAATTCCATCAGACTTTACAAGTGTAAGTACTCATGAAACCATTATCCCAATTAAGATAGGAATATTTCCATTACCCCTGGAGTTCCCATCTGCCCCTTTTTAGTCAGCTTCTTTCTATTCAGGGACACTCACAGAGAAGATCTCTATCATTATTAGTTTTGCCTGTTCCAGAAGTTTGTATAAATAGAATCATACAGCATGTACTCTTTTGTACCTGGCTCCTTTTGCTTAGCATAGTGTTTTGAGAACTATCCATGATTTTGTATCTGTGAAAGTTCATCATTATCTTCTCTTATTTTAGTGTAATTTATTTAATTATAACTTTACATAATTCATTTGTGTTTCTAATTTTTATTTTGAAATAACTTAGGCTTATAGAAAAGTTTCAGAATATTATGAAAAGTTCTTTTATAACCTATACTCTGCTTTCTCTTATGGTAATACCTTACAGAATTGCAGCACAAGTATCAAAGCTAAGAATTAAATATTGATAGAGCAACATTAACTGAACTACAGGCTTAATTGACATTTCTCTCTGTTTTTCATTTAATGATTTTTTTCCTATTACAGAGTCTAAGCAAGGATGCCTTATTGTAGTTCCATATTTCCTCTTTCTTCTCCAATCCTGACAGTTTCTCTGGCTTTGTCTTTTCTGACCTTGACACTTTTAAAGGACACTCACTCATAGGTATTTTGTAAAATGCTCTTTGGTCTTTTATGATTTTTCTCATGACTAGACCGAGGCTATAGATTTGGGAGAACATCACAGAGGACATGATATCAAGGGTGAATGAGATCTGTATGCTTTATTACTCATTACACTAACTTTGATCACTTGTTTTGGTGGTGTCCAACAGATTTTGTCACTGTAAGATGTTCATTTTTTACATTTTCATTTTCTATCTTTTTTTTTTTTTTTTTTTTTTTTTTTTTTTTTTTTTTTTTTTTGTGGTACTGGGGGTTGAACCCAGGGCCTCGTGCCTGAATGCTCTGCAAGTGCTGGACCACTGAGCTGCACCTCAGCCCATTTTTTTTTACTTTTTGAGACAGGGTCTTGCTAAGTTACGCAGACTGCCTCTGGTCTCGAACTTGCAATCCTCCCGCC
>VMDO01034064.1:0-17363 GCA_007922755.1 Pedetes capensis | reverse complement strand
GTCACAGGGCTGTGCCTAGTACCATGAAAGGAAATAGAAATATCACTCTTAAATTTTTCAAGGCGTTTAAGGCAACTTATTTTGTCTTCTAAATAGTCTACACACTCTAAAAGATGTCTCCTATGTAGGGAATTCATTTTGAAGCTCAGCTTGGCCTTACATCTCAATGAACATTAAAACTTTAACATTTGAAGCTGGGCGTGGTGGCACACCCTGTAATCCCAGGACTCTGAAAGCTGAGGCAGCAGGATCTGGAGTTCGAGGCCAGCTGGGTTACATAGTGAGACCCTGCTTTAAAAAAAAAAAAAAGAAAAGAAAACAAGGGCTAAAGCTGTAGTTCAATAGCAGAGTGCTTGCCTAGCTTCTCCCAAACACCTGCTTCTCGCTCCTCTTCTTGCCTCTTCCTTTCCTGCAGGCTCCACATCAGCAAGTTTTGTTGTTGTTGTTGTTGTTGTTGTTGTTGTTGTTGTTGTTATTTGTGTGTGTTTGTGGTACTTAGGGGTTGAATCCAGGGCCTCAAACATACTTTGCAAGCATCTACCAATGGGTTGCACCCCCAGAACATTTTTTATTTTTTATCTTGAAATAAGATCTTGCTAAATTCCACAGGCTGCCTCTGGCCTTGAACCTTCGATCCTCTTGCCTCCATTGCCTGGATTGCTGCAATTACAAGTGTGCACCATTGTATGAGCCCACATTAGCAAGTCTTACAGACCCTGAAGCAAAAATTTGTCTTTAATTCTCTACTTCTCCTTTTCCATCACTACCACCATAGTCCATGCAGAACTGTATTACTCTCCGATTTCCCCCCATTCCATAAATTGGAACAATCCGGAAGCACCTAGCACAGAATAGTATTCAGTAAATACTTCTCCAATGAATAATTGAGACGTTTGTAGATGCATCTCCTGTGGGAGTGCTTAGCATAAATCCCCAGAGTCTACTTAGTTACCAATTATATGACTCACAGGGAGTTTCTGAACCTAGAGCAAGAAAACAGAGACCTCAACCTTAGTGTGTGGTAATTGAACAAGGCTGCCTTCGTTCCCATGGGGGACACCACCCCATAGTGTGGTTTGGAGCAGTTCAGTGTGACTTGGGTGGGAATTTGGCAGTAAACCCACCTGCTCTGCCAAGCCTGCCACTTGGCCCCCGAAATTCCTTGGTCTGCTCCATCCCTGGGTCTTTAGGATAAAAGATTTTAGTATCTAGTAACCCCCAAAAATTGATATCTCAGAGTCCAAAAAATTTCAGTGAAAAGAACAAAAGATGTTCTAAGATGTAGATGAAAAATGTAAGGAATGGATTTAACCTAAAGTCAACAAACAGGAAATTCAAATGTTATGGTATAATCCTTAAGTAGAAAGCCACAAAGACTCATGTTTCAAGGTCAATTCATACTAAGTGCTGGGCAATTAAGGAAAAGTCAGCTCTGACTCATTTCCTGGTCATTTTATATTCCTTACATACAAGTTTTTTTAAGATGTGCACAATTTTTTAAAACAAATTTCAAGAAATGGAGGTGTTTACGAAATTCTTTTTTAATTCTTTTGCCATACTCAAATACTTTTTCCATAATAACATACTAAGTGTAATACACAGCAGCTTAAAACACTTTCAAGTAGAAGGATGTGAATTTCAGTATAACAAATTTGATGTCAAAATGTTTGCAACAAGCCAGGCACCGTCGCAAACACCTATAATCCCAGTAACTCAGGAAACTGAGGCAGGAGGATAGCAATTTCAAGGCCAGAGGCAGCCTGAGCAACTTAGAAAGACCCTGTCTCAAAATAAAAAATAAATAAGGGCCTGGGGATGCATCTCAGTGGAGAAATGTTTGCCTGGTATGTGTGAGGCCCTGGATTCAATCCTCCTCAAAATCATCCACAGACAAAGCATTATATTTTGAGTAGTGTTTTGTTTTGTTTTTGAGCCAGGGTCTCCCTCTGTAGTCCAAACTGGCCTGTAACTCACTATGTATGTAGACCAAACTGTCCTAGAACTGACATTGGTTCTTTTGCCTCTGCCTCCCAAGTGCTGGGATTAAAGGCCTGTGCCACCCCTGCCTGGTTATTTTGAATAGTTTTAAGGTGCCCAAAGTTTTATTCCTACTCATGCCTATCTACTCACCTGCAAGCTTCCAGCAGCTTAATCTGTAATTACCACACCAAAAGTGAGTGCATACCCCACCAGGAAGAAACATGACAGGCAGGGTCAGCAGTGGTTTTGATGGAACGACCCCAAGAAGTTTCATTTTTAGAGGTTCTTAAATAAGATCTGGAAAGACCTCTTGAACTAGTAATTCCTTTATTCCTGTCTGCGTTGTCTCAATGAATACCTAAAGTTCCAGCACATCAGCAATTACCAAAAAGTTCCTACTAATCACATCTTTCCATTAAAGATGTTTTGTTCACAAGAATCTTGCCACATTTGAGAGATGTGGGGCAGCATTGCAAAAATATCAGTCTATACATAAGTTTTTATGATCAAAGCTGAAGTTATATAGCTTTCAAATTACACACAAATTGTTGATTGCAAATACTAGCCATTTGCAAAATTGTATTTTACTTTCTATCTTGATTGCCTTACTGGCATAAGACTACACTACCTAGATTACCAGACTGTTCTCACCATGAGATGTAGAATCTTGACCATGTTACGCAAAATTGACAGTATGTAATATAAGATAAGTGCTCAGTAAGTGTTTTCTGAATGTATGAATGAATTCCTCAGGTTTTTATTATTTTCTATTGTTTTCTATGAGGAATATACCTTCTATAAGAAAAGCTAAGAGCAAAGACAAAGAAAAGGAAAAGAGTAATTTAGAGCATACCTCTAGAATGAATTCAAATCCTGGGGTACTCCTGCTAGCTGTGTGATCTCTCAAATTCTTCACTTATGGCTGAGCACGGTGGTGCAGGCCTGTAATCCCAGAGACTCAGGAGGCAGAGGCAAGAAGATCACAAAGTTTGAGACCAGAGACAGACTACGTAATTTATCGAGATACTGTCTCAAAATAAAAAGTAAAAAAAAAAAAAAAAAAAAAAAAAAAAAAAAAAAAAAAAAAGGGCTGGGGGTGCAGCTCAGCAATAGAGCAACTGCAAAGCATGCAAGTATGAGGCCTTGGGTTCAACCCCCAGTACTGAAAAAAAAAAAAAAAAAAAAAACCCACTTCACTTATCTAGTAATACAGGGTAACTATAGTGTCCATGGGGCTGGGGTTTAGCTCAGTTGGTAGAGTGCTGCGCTGCACTCTCTGAGGCCCTGGGTTCAATCCCCAGCACCACAAAAATGGGAGAAGGACCTGGCAGCCCATTCCCAAAAGAATCCTGAAGCAAAGCCCCATTGAAACCCTTATGTTGTACATAGGATCACTATGAATCAAACCTGACTCGATGGCACCTAACAACAGCAACAGTATCTATTTCTTAAGATTTTTGGAGGTTCAATGAGATAATATGGTCAAATTGTATTTAAAACATTACCTAGTGAGCTCTCAATAAATGTTAGCGATTATTATTGTCTTCCATTTATTTTCTATATTATTGAAATGTCATTTTACTTAAGCCCTGAACAAAGTGCTGTTTTCAAGTGACATTAGTGAGGGCGCAGTACCAACAATAAGGTGAGGCCAGAAGTAAATGTCTGCATGTCAACCAGAGACCCTAGAAAAGGATTTTTACCTAAAAGAAACATTTGGTACATCACTCCCTCCCAACTCTATCTACATAAAAATCTTCTCTCAATTACAGTTATTTTGGTAAATTTGGCAACCATATCCAGCCAGGATCTGACTGCTCCTGTGTGCAAGACAGGCAGAGACCTTGGCTGTGACCGCCTTCTAAGGCTCTGTAGCCATCAGTGGGGAAGCCTGCCTGCACTCCCACTCATGGTGTTAATCATCACACTCTGCAGGTGTAGATGCATACACATAACCTTCTTCCACGCAGGCAGGACGCTGACTAGTTCATTCTCTCCACAGCCCAGTGCTAATGCCAGTCAGATGTGGGGTGCCTGAGGATCTCAAATGTGCAATTGTGGGCCCCAGATGGGTCTCCCATTATCAGCACAATGTCCCTTTTCCTGACAACTCTCTGGTAGCTGAGATTGTTTCCAGAGCTTAGCACTCACTCTTTCTCCCACCGCCGACCACACCAGGGTTTACTTTCCCTCTTATGAGTTTGCTTGGAGGGAAAAAAAAAGTAGCAACCCAACCTCCTGCCAACTCAGCAAGAGATTTATCGCAGTTTACTGAAAGGACACTTGTTACTACAGGAATTCCATAGCTTCAGCAAAGACAGGGTCCCAGTTTGTGGCCGGACTTAGCAAACAAGGTCCGACTGGCACAGCCTTGTTTTGGTTGTACAGCCATGAATGGCGCAACATCCAGACACAAGGTCAGATGCAGAGGCTGCCACACAAAGAGTAACAGCCTCAATTGCCGGCAGCAACCACAAAAGGCTTTTTCCCCCCTGCTGGGTATCAAATCCATGGCGTCCTGGGCAAACCTTCTACCACTGTGCCACACCCTGAGTCCTATCAACATGCTTTTTGATTGAGTGGCTGACTCTCCTCCCCAGTGGCCATCCATTTTTTCTTCCTTACCAATAGAATCCTAGGTGTATTAGGGACAGCAACAGTCTCAGCTAAAAATACCACATTTCCTAACCTGTCCTGGATGGTAGAAATCAGTGACTTGAAAGATAAAGTCCACTGGAAATTTCTGGATAAGTTTCACCTTCCTAATACAGATGTTGCCGTTTTCCCTCTCTGCCTCTCTCTAGAGTTTGGGTTTTGTGAAAGCTAATTTGGCTGATTCTAGGTTTCTTTTCAGTTACTTCCTAAATTGTAATTACTTCCAAATTTTTAAGACATCTGGAAGTCTGATTTCTAGATAATAAGGCAATTCTTGTGTTTTAATTACTTTTTTAAAAATTGATTCCGCTACAGTTTAATGTCTACTGTTCTAACTGCAAATGTTTGAATATCTGCCTTTACCAAAATTACTATTTCATACATAGGAGCTGAGGTTTAGCTTAGTTGGTAGAGTGCTTGCTCTGCACATGCTGAGACCCTCAGCCATCAAAAACCCTAGGAATAGCAGAGAAGCACTGATAATAGGGCCAGGCATGGCATAGCATTGGGGAGTGATTCATTCTGCTATACACAGGGTCGCTATGAGTCGTTCTGATTCCACAGCACCTAACAACAACAATTTCATACACAGGCAAATGTGGGACAGACTAATTCATGTGCATGGGACTCAAAAAGTTTAAGCCATGAGCAATTTATTTCAATAAAGAGAAAGGGCACTAATTTTGCTACAGCTGGAAAAATGAATTCAAAAATTGCTATATTTGGGCTGGGGATGTAGTTCAGGGGTAGAGTGTTTGCCTAGCATGTACAAGGCTTAGGTTTGATCCCCAGCACCGCAGGGGGAAAAAAAAGGAGAAGTTGCTACCTTTTACTGTATCCTCACTTATATCTATATAACATCTTTATCTCAATGTCTCAATTCCTACTACTTTCTTTTCACATCAAGCTATTAAAAGAGAAATACATCGAGTTGACTGATCGTTTAATATATCTGATCTAGAGTGGTTTCCACATCATTCCCTCCTCTCTTTTCTCTTCCAATAAATACTTTTGACTTTGACATTTACAATATTGGATATGACAGGTGTTTCAGAGCAAATGCATCAAAGCAGTTGGGACCAGAATGTTTTCTAAAGGTGTTTGTTTGTGGTAGTGGGAGGTGGAACCCAGGGCCTGGTGTATACTAGGCGAGAGCTTCACCACTGAGCTGCACAAACAGCCCCTTTTTAATGTTTTATTTTTTAGACAGGGTCTCACTAACTTGTGCAGGCTGCCCTCTGGCTCCAACTTGCGGTCCTCCTGCCTCAGCCTCCCAAGTAGCTGGGATTACAGGCCTGCACCATGGCACCATGACACCCAGCTGCTAAGAATTATTTTTTTATGGAGCAGCATGTAGTTTTATTGAACCTCTGAAATGTAGATCCAAATGGATCTCATTTCCTATGAAATAAAATAATCCAAATGATTGTAAACTCAAGAAAAGAATACAGAAGCACTTCAACATTTAGTACAAACATATGTATTTTCCAAATCCTAACATTTTTGTGAAGTACACTTATCATCTAAATACCCCTGTCCCTCTTGCCCTTGCAACATACAATTTCAACTGTTTGTTTACAGGGTGAATGCCTTAAGGAAAAGTCCAATTCACATTCCCATGAAAGAAAGATCTGTCTCTAGGATCAATTTTTCTGCACTTGACTAAATCCTGATAGAGGCTCTATTTTGTAACAGACACAGAAGAAAATGAATGATCTAGCTGGGCACGGTGGCACACACCTAAAATCCTGGTACACAAGAAACTTAGGCAAGAAGATCATTGTGAGTTTGAGGCCAGCCTGTCTACATAGTAAGTTCCAGGCCAGCATTGGCTACACAGCAAGATCCTGTTTTAAAAAAAATTAAGGAAAATTAATGATCTTTCATTACCAACAGATTCCTATGAGCATAGCTAAATAGTTCATTAAGTTATTCAAATGCATTTTGGGTTTCTACTATGTGCAATTATTGATCCAAAGTAGACATTTTCCAATAGATGTAAAGTGAGACACTGAAGTTATAAATTCAGAAGTCTAGGACTTTGATATACTCAAAACCAGGGCTTCAAACTCTTGAAAAGTTAGGTTCAGGTTAGGATTTGTGTTCAATGTTAAAATTTGAAGGGTTCAGTTTGGTTCAGGTTCAGATTTGTGTAGATACTAGGGCTTCAAACTAAACCCAATCTTGAACCCTGAACCCGTTCTGGATCAAGGATATTTTTAAATTTCTCTGAACCTGAACCTGAACTCAGACCTGAACCTGAATCCAGTGAAAAACTGGATATGGATTCAACTTTTAGTGTTTTTTGTTTGTTTATTATCAGCTACTTTAAAACTGAAAAAAAAATGGGAGAAAACTTTATTCATCTATCTACACATGGGACTAAAATTATTCAATCAATTAATTAATTAAGTTAGTTATTTTTTATTTTTTAGTATTTGGGAATTGAATCCAGGGCCTTGCACATACTTTGCAAATGTTGTACCACTGGGCTTCACTTGCAGCCCACTTTTTACTTTTTTTCTTTGAGATAGGATCTCACTGTTATGTTGGTTGCCTCTAGCTTTGAACTCTCAATCCTCTTGCCTCAGCCTCCTGAGTTCCTGGGATTATAGAGGTGCATCACCAAGCCCCACTAGGATTAAAACTTTAAACCTGAATGCTCTAAATTTTAACATGATGAACCCATACCTGAAGCTTGAACCCAATTTTTCAAAGGTTTAAAGCCCTGCTCAAAATACCCAAATGATGAAGAAGTTTGCTGCTGCTTCCAAAAGTGCCTAGATTGTTTTCAGGAAACAGTTCAGGCAATGGAAGACTATAATTCAAGTTCAAGTATTAATAAATGATGGAGTTAGGGAATGCTGGCACCTTTATGATGTCACACAAAGGACCGTGTAAAGTACATCCTGGAGACCTAGAATGCTAGCATTTGTGCAAGGCAATCTAAAAATGACATTAGTTTAAAAAGAAGCCGGTATCAATTTCAAAACAAACCAGGATACAGACCAAGTGCAAGGAAAAGTAAAAATACAGAAACACCAGCGCCTCTCCCTAGTGCTAAAATTATAGTTCCTTAGATACATAGCTGTCATTGGGAAGCATGAGGGTAGATTGGGTAAATGTAAAGCACGTTAAATAATCAAATAATACAACCAAGTTCTTTGTATGTGGTATTGAAGGCTTTCTGACTTCTCAACTTCACAATTATAGGAATGTAAATAGAATATAAGTATTTTCTTTGACATAGGTAACAGGTTTTGTACACTCCCCAAAGTCAAAATGTAACATGTCACCACCACAACACAAGCACATAAGACATATTTTTCCATAGGCATATTTTCATAAGACATCAGGTTTCCAAGGTCTAAGTACTTCCTTCACGTGTCATTTGTTTTGTTTTGTGTTTTTTGCTTTTTGTGTTTTTTGCTTGTTTGTTTGTTTCCTGAGCTAAATAGGTTCTCTTTCCAGGTCAAGTGTTATCTACTGGCAAAGTACCTTCAGGATAAATATGCTTCATCATTTATATATCCCACCATTCAAGCCTCCGTTTCCAAGCTTAAAATCAGGTCTGGATCTCTCTATTCAGAACTCTCTAACTTACTTTAAAAAGTCACTTAAAACACTAAAGCAAAAAGACTCCTTAAACACAACCTCATTTCTTGAAAACAACCTCAGTAGACTCCCATTCAGAAACATGCTAGGCATTATTTTCTAAATATAATGATTAAATAAAATTAAGTACAAATAATAGACAGTCATTAAATAACAAACTTAAATTTTAAAATGTAGTCTGGAGTTTTCAGAGAAGGTAATCAGTTTCAGAAAGATCAATTTCTGGATAAGTTCACATTCCTTTCTGTACCAGTTTCTACGAGTGGGCAACACTACCCTCTAGAGGGCTTATTGTGTTATATCCTCTAATTCATATGATGAGAAACTGCCCCAAGAATGCATTGACAAGAAAGGACGCACACACACAGGCTTATGGAATAGTCTGTCCTTGATCTTCTGTGAATGCCTCTGAAGATCATGGAGCCCCTAAAGAGGACATGAGATTTTGAGAAGTCTCACTGAGGGAATTAAAAATTAACATTTGTTCCAGTGGTTTCCAAACTGTTCATAAGACTCGCACAGAGGGCTTTTTTAATCTCAAATTGCTGGGCCCTCACATCCAGTGCTTCTGATTCCATAAATCTGGAGTTAAGTCCAAGAATGTGCCTTTCTAACAAGTTCCCAGAGTATGCTAATGAGCCAGCCCAGGGACCATATGTGAGCCAGACACAGTGGTGGGCATTTTGTCTCAATGCCTCACAAAAAGGCAAGGTCTTATCATCTCTGTTTTACCGAACAGGAAGCCAAGTCTCAGAGACATTAGGTGACCAAGTTAGACAGTAGTGGCAAAGCTTGTAATAAACCCAGGACTGTCTAATTCAAAACCCACTGCTCTCTCCTCTACCCTATGATGTTACTAATTGAAGTGGTTAGGTACATCATTTTTCTTGGCCTCAGCTTCTTCCTGCAGGTGACTGTTCAGGTGGCTTCCGCTCTCAGGGTAACTGGAGGTCTAGATTTGAAGCCATCCAGGAAAGGTTCACACCAAATCTGGGCTAGATTTGTGAGTGGGTAAGCCGAGAGGGTGAGGGAATGACATGTCAGCTAGATTTATGAGTGGGTAAACTGAGGGGGTGAGGGGTGGGCATGTCAGCTCCAGGTCCTGACCCCTCCTACCGAGTTAAGCGGGGAGGAGGCTCTGCTTTGCTTTGGATTTTCAAGTTCTTTGTATCAGAAAGTCTGGAAGTGGGTTTTAAAACAAGATTCTCCTCTCACAGGCACTTTGAGAACCTCAAAGCCTAATGGGACTTGAAGAGGACCCAGAAGGTGGCACCTCTCTAGCCTCAGCTCAAAACATCAGGGCAGGGGTCAGGGGGCCCCAAAAATGATTCTAAAACAGGAGCGTCTGCCCAGCTGTGCACTCAGAAAGGGTTTTGACAAAGGAAAACAAGTTTTCAGGTCACACACTCCACTAGGATCACACAAGTGAAAAGTTCCTCGCATTCATGCCCAGGCAGGATGCCACAGTGATAGGGAAAACGGGGCTGTGGAGATCCACCCACTTAAAAAACGGTTCTTCTCATCCTTTGCTCTCACTTTCTAACCCAACTTTGCGTTTTCCTGCGGGAGCTACAAATCTGGAGCATCCCATGGGGATGGTTTCTGGCTGAGGTCCTTAGGGGAGAAAGGATAGTCTCAGAAAAGCAATGCTTTGTGCTGGTCAGCAAAGACCATGAGGTCGTGGCCACGGCTGGACTTGGTGCAGAGCTGGACCCGGGACTCCAGCTGCTCACTGAGTTCATCTAGGGCGCCAGTGCAGGACTCCAGGCTCTCGGTCAGTTTCTGAATCTTGGCTTTCAGCACGGCCTGGCTAACCTTGGTGGCCCCCTCGGCGCGCCTGGGGATGAGGAAGCCGCGTGAGCCGAAGAAGACGATGAAGTAGACAGAGTTGTACAAGGCCATGGAGGCGTTCCGCCCGCTCTGCAGCAGCTGCGGGTCCCCAGCGCCCTGCCAGCGGCAGAAGAACTCCAGGCAGCTCAGGATCTCGCGCATCTGGTCCTGGCAGGTGGCAGCGATTTCCTGCACCCTCCGCAGCTCGCGGGAGTTGCAGAAGATCAGGGAGAGGTCGGACGTGATGGTGATTGCCCCACCGGCGGAGGCCACCCCGAGCCCCACGGCAGACGCGGCAAGCGACGCCCCCAGGGTGATCGGGCTGAGCGACAGCCCCACGATGGCGGCCACGGCTCCAGCAGCGCTCATCGAGCTGCCCGCCACGTTGGCCGCCAGGGAGCGCTGTCGGAGGCGCTCGAGACGCCGGGCCACCTCGCGCAGGCGCAGCACCTGGCCGTGCAGCCGACCGCGGCGGTCCAGTAGCAGCCCCTGGAAGCGCCGCAAAACATCTGCGCCTGGCAGCTCATAGGCCGCGGGCCTTTCCATGCCCTGTGGGGACACAGACACTCAATTATCCCAAAGTCTCGGTATCTACCGCTGCCGTCGTCAAAAATTGATACACCAGCTACTTCACACTAGGGGTAATGGGTCCATTTACAGTGCGCTATGTGTCAAGTCCTCAAAGACCCAGTTCTGGAATCTGGGACAGGACACACAGGTTCTCACGACCTTATAAGTGTGTGTGCAAAAATAAATAATGCTATCTGCAAAAAGAAAAAAAAAATGCTATCTTCTGCTTTTCTCCCAGGAAACGCTAACAATGGACTTCATGAACATTAAATAAGATTTAAATGTGAGGTTGGGGGTATTAGAAGGCCGCTCAAATACTGAGGTCTTTGCTCTGTTTAAAGGATAACCCTTGGGCTTCGAGGTGTAGCTCAGTGGTTGCCTGGCATGCACAAGTCCTTGGGTATAACCAAAGTTAACACCTTACAAATGGTAAGTTGTACAGTTTACAAAGCGCTTTCATTATACAGAGACTTGGATCCTAGGAACTTGCAATACAGCGTTTCTCTTCCTCTCCCAACTCCCCACTCTTTTCCTCTTTCTCTGATAAGTGAAAAAGGTGAGCACCAAAACCTCAAGAAATACACTATCAAACCGAAAAAATTCATCTTTCTATCCTGGCACATGCCTGTAATTCCAGCTCTTGGGGAGGCTGAGGCAAAAGGATAATGAGTTTAAGGCCAGCCTCAGTTACGTAGCAACACCCTGTCTCAAAATAATGAGAAAAAAGGAAGGGAGAAAAAATTGGATCTTTCTAAGTTAGATGCTTGCCTGAAGCTACTCCGTTCTGCTTGTTATTATTCCAGGCACTAAGAATCAAACCTAAAATATGGTTTGCACTATTTATTCTAACTGGGGGCCCTAAAGTCTTCAAAAATTTGTCTTCGGATGGGTGCCAAACTAAAATTAAATTGCATCCAATTAGTCTCTTTGCTATGAAAGTTTCACTTAAAAAAAATGGCTAGTACTTGAATAAAATAAAGTAGCCCAAATTTTTGTTCCACAGCTCCCTGATGGCTATCTTGTATCAAGCTGAGTTGGAGCCAATAGATGACTAACAAAGAGAAAACTGAATATCCTACAGTAAAAGTACATCCTGCCTAGTTGCCAGAGATTCCCACCTTCATACCCACTGAGCTCTTCACTATTAGGAACTTCTTTACAGTGTCAAATAACCCATAGAAATAGAGCATTTCAAAACTGCAAGTAATCAGAGCAATAAATCATCATTCTCATCTGTAAGATAAGGATATTGAAACAGCTGTAGTCATCTAAATGCAGCTGATTCTTCACAGAACCTAGTCTAGAATCCTGGCCTCCTTACTCATACCTCTCAACTCTATTTGCAGGCTTCCATAATCCAACTGAGCAGTGACAAATTTCCAGGTAAAAAGAGCCATCCCAAATACATAATGGACCAATGGTTCAACCCAGGATTACCAGTCTGATGGGTATTTTTCCCACAGTGTCCCTCTAGGCTCCCAACTTACCATTCACTTTTGGCTGCCTCCAGAAATGAAAAATCAGAGGCTCTTTCTGGATGAGCATGCTTTATAGTTCCAGAGAGCCAATGGCTGCCCTGGGAAAGCCTTGTCTCATTCTGAGAATTTGCCATTTCCTGTCCTGACCCCTGCTGCCTTCAACCAGAAGGATGTGACATGGTGGAAAATGACTTGCCAGCACAGCACATCCCGTATTTAGGAAATGAACATTGTGTGTTAGCTTCCCCCCCCCCCTCCCTGAACGCAGGAAGAGAACTACAGGCTCTTCCCCAACTTGAAACAAGTGCTGTCACGCTCCCCTGGGGGATACCCTGCCTTTCCTCTCCCAAGAATAGCTAATGACGCCATTAGCAGGCTTTCAAACGCGCCCCAGGCTGACCAATTATAGTACTTCTTGAGAGGATGCCTTTATAAAATCATTTTTCAAAAGAAAAGAGAGGAGTGAAAGACCCTGTTAGGTCTGACTCACAGTCCATTTCAAAAAGCATTTTCAGTTGGTGAGTGGTTGAAACCCGCGATCCATTCAACGTGCAGGGAGCCTGAAGGATGCAAGGCCACGCCCACAGGCAGTGCTGCGTGCAGTTTGGGGCATCTCCAGCTGTGGACACCGGGGGAGGTCTCCCAAAGGGCGCACTGCAGGCCAAATGCGTCAGAGAAATCAGTGGGGTCAGGCTGCACAAGGAGCTAATTATACACTTTCCATGGCAGCAGGGGTATGGCTTCCAGGGTTTGGTTGTAGCTCATATGATAGCTGAATAAATGGATTCTATCCACAGGTTAGTTAGAGGGGCTGAAAGACTTATCTGGGTAATTCAGGAGGGAAAAATGGGCGTAGCATATGTGGACTTGCCACAAACCAGGTCATGAGGAGGATAGCTATGCCTGGCCACTCAGGGGTGACTTGGAGCTTAGCCTGGGAACTCAGTCACAGGGGCCCCAAATACATAATCCTTCACCTAACATTGTCACCTTCAGATTAGGAAAGACAAACTGGTTTTTCACTTAAATGGTTATTGTCCTAACTATTTGGTTCATTCAAGAAGTTTTTACAGTTCTATCCTTCTAGAGGAGCTAGGGTTTAGCTCAGTTGATAGAGCACTGCTCCGTACTTTCAGAGGACCTGGGTTTGATCCCCAGCACCACAAAAATGGGAGGATATGGCAGTCCACTCCCAAAAACAATCCCAAAATAATCAACCATTGAAAACCCTATGAGGGTCACTATGAGTCAGACTTCCAACCTAACAAGAACATCATTCCAGAACATGATTAAATCCTCACTTTAATAATTATAATTTGTATTTATCAATACACCATTTATTACTACTCACAACCATAGTCTTTTGAACTTGATCATTCTGAATTTGGTTCATGTCTAAATATTCTGGTTATAGCTCCTCAAAGGATAAACATAACTTCGGTCATGATGCCTCTAGTATCTATTTGCCTTTTAAGATAAGGAGAATAATAATTTCCTCTGTCTCCACAGACATAAGTGTATTAGTCAGCTTTCCATCACTATAACAAAAAATACCTGAGATAATCAACTGATAAAGAGAAAAAGTTAATTTTGGCTCACAGTTTTGGAGGTTCCAGTCCATGACCTGTTGGCCCTGTTGCTTTGGACCTGTCATGAAGCAGCACATCATAGCAGGAGGGCATAGCAAAGCAAAACTGCTCAACTCATGGCCAGGAAGCAAAAAAAAAAAGAGAGGAAGAGGAGGGAGCTAGTGTCCCAAAATTCCCTTCAAGGTCATGCCACCAGTATCCTAAAGGCCTCGCAACAGGCCTTACCCCTTAAAAATTCCACCACAGCCCAACAGCACCACCTGGGACCAAGCCTTGAACACATGGCACTTTGGGAGCTCTATCCTAACTATAGCAGGGAAGAGGACAAGAAGGAGTGATACTCTGACTCTTCAGTTCCAACATGCTCCCCTCACTTCCCTGGACATAGTCATTGGGGCTTAGAGCAACGCAATTAAATATTTCTTTCATGAATAAGAAATTTATTTTGGATACAGGGTGTCATCCAGAGGGCCAACAATCATAGTACAGAAGCAAGGTGAAGACACAGAAGGTGTAGGAAAATGGACAGTATGTGCGCTGAGCCCAGCCCATATGCTGAAATTGGTCTTCCTCTGTGTGGAAAACTTGTTTTATCAGGGAAAGGTAAAGCTCCGTGGTCAGGTGCTTGCCTGGCATACATGAGACCCGAGGTTCAATCCCCAACATGGAAAAACATTTTTTCTCCATATTTGTTTGTTTATGGAAAGAGAAAAACTCAGGCTTTGACAATTTTGGCTCCTTGGAATTTTACTGCCTATAAAAACCTGGTACTTCACATTATTTATAAGAACTAATTTTTTTTTGAAGATAGTGTCTCACTATGTAATTCAGGCTGGCCTTGAATTCATAATCTTCTTGCCTCTGCCTCCCTACTACTGGGATTACAGGCACCCATTCCTGTTTTGTTTTTTGTTTTGTTTTGTTTTTTTGTTTCTGTTGTTTGTTTGTTTTAGAGAACCAACTCTTGAACTTAACACTTTCAGTTCAACATTTAGTAACTTTCATATGGTAATTCATAATAAAAACTTCGAGAGAAAATTGAAGGTGCATACATATATATGTACTTTTGTGCGTATGAGATAGAGGTATTGCTGTGTGGCCCAGGCTGACTTGAACCCCTGGGCTCAAGTGATCTTCCTGTGTCTGCCCCTTCCACACACACTCCTACCCAGTAGCAGAGTCCAAATGTATTCAGCACCATGCCTGCCAAATTGAAGTGTTTTTCTTTTCCTTTGGCGGTACTTGGGGGTTGAACCCAGAGCCTCACACATCCTGTGCAAGTGCTCTACCCCTGGGCTACACCACTAGGCCATTTTTGATTTTTGATTTTTGAGTCAGGGTCTCACTAAGTTGCCCAGGCTGCCTTTGGCCTGCAACTCATGATCCTCATGTCCCAGCCCTCTGAGTCACGGGGATTATAGGCATGTGCCTCTGTGTCCAGCCCAAATTGAAGTTATTTTGATGAAAAGTTCTGTGTGGGCACTTTGCCAAAAAAACTCTGTGCACTGTGTCCTCAAACTTCTAAATTGTTTGTTGAGCATTTGTAACACATCACCCCAGAGAGGCAAGGTTGAAAATCGTGGTTGGCCCTCGCTCTAGCTCTGTCAAACTCATGAAGTATAACACCAACAGTGCTACGCTGCATTCTGAGTCCTGGAACCATAAAGAAATACAGTGCAGGAAGAAAGAGAGGCTGAGAGCTTTCTAAGCAGAGAGATCTCCCCAACTTTGGAGAGTCTAGATGGGAGACTGCAGTACTTCTGATTGTGATTGGGACTGTGGACCATCTTCCTAGAAACTGAATTTCTTTTTTTTTTTTTTTTTTTTTTTTGCTATACTGGGGGTTGAACCCAGGGCCTGGCACTTGCATGCTCTGCAAGTGCTGGACCACTGAGCTGCACCCCCAGCCCATTTTTTCACTTATTGAGACAGGGTCTCGCTAAATTACACAGACTGCCTCTGGTCTCGAACTTGCAATCCTCCTGCCTCCACCTCCTGAGCCTCTGGGATTACAGGTGTGCACCACCGTCCCCGGCTTGAAACTGAATTTCTGATGCTGGGTTCATGGCAGCAGAAACAGTAAGGCCAGTAGACAGTAAAATGACAGGTGTTAGACAGTTATGTTATGAACAACGTATTCATCTTAGGCTCCTACTAAATCTATCACATTTTAAGGATAAAGTGGTAATTATGCTTACGGGTTCCCAGATGTCTGAGCCACCTCCATTTTTTGAGGCTGTCAGTGATTGTGTTGTTGTTTATTTGTTTTTTGTTTTTGAGACAGGGTTGTGCCGTGTAGCCCAGGCTGGCCTAGAACTCACTGTGTAGACCAAGCTGGCCTTGAACTTGTGTCAATCCTCCTGCCTCAGCCTTTGAATGCTGGGATTATAGGCCAGTGTTACCATGCTTGGCCTCTCAGTGAATTGTTTGAAAATAAGAAAAGGTCCAGGAGTATAGTTCAGTGGTAAAGTACTTGCCTAGCATGTGCCACCAGCTGGGTTTGACCCTCATCATCATAAGAACATAAAGAAGAGGAGAAATTCTAAGATGAGATATAAAATTTTAAATGTAATGTACCTATAACATCAATATTTTGCTGTTTACAATACAACCACAGGATTTATAAGAATGTTAATTCATAATGCACTACAGTGGTAAACTGGCATAAGTTAAGTTTAGTTATGTGATGGTGATATTTTTCCTGTTCACCCTTATCAGTACATTTTAATGCCTATATACAGAACCATACTTGAAAACAGTATTAAAAGTTTAGCTGAGAGTATAGCTCAGTGTTAGGGCACTTTTCTAGCATGCCCAAGATCCTGCATTCAATCCTCAGCACTCCAAAAAAAAAAAAAAAAAAAGCAAGCAAGCAAGCAAGCTTATTCACTAGGCACAGTGGCATACACATGTAATCCTAGTGATTTGGGAGGCAGAGCAGGAGGATTGTGAGTTCAAGGCTAAAGAAGGCAGCCTGCACAATTTAATGAGACCCTGTCTCAACATGAAAAAAAAAAAGAAAAGAAAAGAAAAGAGAGAGAGAAAGAGAGAGAAAGGGAGGGAGGGAAGGAGGAAAGGAGGGAGGGAGGAGGGAAGGAAGGAAGGAAAAAGGAAGGATGGAAAGGGGGACTGTGTGTGCACTTTGGTGGTAGAGCACTTGCAAAGTATGCACAAGGCCCTGTGTTCAACATCCCCAGTACTAAAACAAAAATAAAAAGGGTAAAATTGAGACAATCTGCTAGGAGTGGTGGCACACACCTGTAATCCCAGCAGTCAGGAGGCTGAGGCAGGAGGTTTGATGCAAGTTCGAGACTAGTCTGGTCTACACCCTGAGTTCCATGCCAGGCTGGTCTTCACAGTGAGATTCTGTTAGAAATAAAAAAAGAAGAAATAAAAGAAAAAGAAAAAAGAAAGAAAGACAGACAGAAAGAAAGACAGAAAGAAAGAAAGAGAAAAGAAAGAGAGAGAGAGAAAGAAGGAAAGGAAGAAAGGAAGAAAAGAAAGAAAAGCCGGATGCGGTGGTACACACCTGTAATCCTGGTGACTCGGGAGGCAGAGGCAGAGGCAGAGGATAGCAAAGTTCGAGACCAGAGGCAGTCTGCGGGATTTAGAGGAAACCCTGCCTCAAAAAGTAAAAAAAAAAAAA
>VMDO01034063.1:0-17351 GCA_007922755.1 Pedetes capensis | reverse complement strand
TGACACCACTTTGCTTGCTGAAAATGAAGAGGATTTAAAACATTTACTGATGAAGATCAAAGATCATAGCCTTCAATATGGGTTACGACTAAACATCAACAAAACAAAAATCCTTACAACTGGGTCAGCACGCAACTTCACATTAAATGGAGAAAAGATTGAGGTTGTCCAAGATTTTACTTTGCTTGGCTCTATAATCTACACCCGTGGAAGCAGCTGTCAAGAAATCAAAAGACGCATTGCTCTAGGAAAAGCTGTGGCAAAAGATCTCTTTAGAGTATTGAAAAGCAAAGATGTCACATTGAAGACGAAGGTGCATCTGACTCATGCCATGGTATTTTCAGTCTCATCATATGGTTGTGAAAGCTGGACATTGAACAAGAGAGACAGAAAAAGAATTGATGCTTTTGAATTGTGGTGCTGGAGACGTCTATTGAATATACCATGGACTGCCAAAAGAACCAACAGATCTGTCCTAGAAGAGGTAAAACCAGAGTGCTCCTTGGAAGCAAAAATGGCCAAACTGTGTCTTACATATTTCGGACATGTAGTCAGGAGAGAACAATCCCTGGAGAAGGACATCATGTTTGGAAGAGTGGCAGGTCAACGGAAAAGAGGAAAGCCCTTCACCAGATGGATTAACACAGTGTCTGCAACAATGGGCTTAAACATAAATAAGATGGTTTGCCTGGCACAGAATCGGCAAGTGTTTCGATCTGCTGTACATAGGGTCACTATGAGTCGGACTCGACTCGATGGCACCTAACAACAACAGATGTGTCTGAGTGTAGTGTGTGAGGTTAGAGTTAAGTTTAATGTTTGGGGATAGGGTTAGGTTTATTATTCAGGTTAGGGTAAGATTATGCACAGGGATGGGATCTGTGCATGTTCAGGTTTAAATTTCGGGCACCAAACAATTTTCAATTAACCTCGAGTGTCTGAGGGCAGAGTCTGAGGATATGGTTAGGTTTGGGGTTAGGGGTTATGGCCAGGATGAGGGATAGTGTTCAGGTTAAGTGTAGGGTTGTGCTCAGAGATGGGGTGTGTGCATGTGTGAGGGTTAAATTTAGGACAAAACACAAAGTTGAATCAACTTGCATGTAAGAGGACAGTGTCTGAGTTTAGGATTATGGGTAGTGTTAGGGGGTGTGGGCAGGTTTAGTGTTAGAGTTCGGTTTAGGTTTCAGGTTAGGGTTGATCTGAGGGATGGGCTCCGTGCACGGGTAAGAGTTAATTTTAGGGCGCCATACAAATTTGAATCAATTTGCAGTGTCTCTAGGCAGTGTCTGAGGTTCGTGTTTGGTTTGGAGTTAGGGATTTGCTCTAAGGTTAGGGTTATGGTTTTTGTTAGGATTAAGATTGTGCTGCGGGATGGGATCTTCTTGGGTAAGTGTTAAAGTTGGGCAACATAAAAATTTGAATCAACTTGCAGTGTCTGAGGGATGTATCTGAGATTATATTTAGGGATAGGATTAGGGTTAGGGGTTAGGGCTATGGTTAGGGTTAGGGTTCTGGTTAGGGTTGAGCTCAGAGATGGTGTCTGTGCATGGTTGACGTTTAAATTTAGGGAACCATACAATTTTGAATCAATGTGCATTGTTTGAGGGCTTTGTCTGAGATTAAGTTTAGGGTTAGGGTTAGGGATAGTGGTAGAGCTTAGGGCTAGGATTTCAGATAGGGATTTGGTTAGGGTTAGTGTTGTGCTCAAGGATGGGATTTCTGCATGCTTGAGGTTTAATGTTAGGGCACAATACAAATTTCAATTAAATTGCAGTGTCTGATTTTAAGGTTAGGGTTAGGGTTAGCAATAGGGCTAGGATTAGCATTAGCGTTCATATTAGGATTTGGGTTTTACTCAGGGATGGGATGTGTGCATGTGTGAGGGTTAAAGTTAGGGCACCATACAAATTTGAATCTACTTGCAGTGTCTGAGGGCAGTGTCTGACGTTAGGGTTAGGCTTAGAGTTAGGAATAGCAGTTAGGGGTACAGTTAGGGTTAGCGCTCTTGTTAGGGTTGGGGTTGTGCCCAGGGATTTCATCTCTGCATTGGTGAGGGTTAAAGTTAGGGCACCATAAAAATTTTAATAAAATTGATGTATCTCAGGGAAGTGACTAAAGTTAGGGTTAAGGTTTTTGTTGGGGTTAAAGATTAGGGCTAGACTTAGGTTTAGGGTTCGGGTTAGAGTTTGGGTTGTTCTCAGTTATGGGATCTGTGCATGTGTGAGGGGCAAAGTTAGGGCACCAAACAAATTTGAATCAATTTACTGTGTCTCTGGGCAGCATCTTAGGTTAATGTTATGGTTAGGGTTAGGATTAGGGGTTAGGGTTACTGTGGGGTTAGGGTTCAGATTAGGGTTGGGGTTGCACTATGGGATGGGACCTTTGCATGTGTGAGGGTAAAGGTTAGGGTGCCAGGTCCAGATCCACTCATGATGGGTAGACAGAGTCCCCACATGAGGAAGAGTATCTTTAATAAAGGCATTGGAAGGAAAATCCACTGAAAGGGGAGGAGTACTCCTAGCCTCAGAGGGAAAGTCTGCCTAGAGGGGAATATTACCTCCAAAAAGGTCTCTTAATGGAATAGGACTTGGAACCCCATCTTTTCTTTTTCTTAAATTTTAATTGGTCACTATTGTAGATTTCTAGAAATATTAATGAAAAATAATCTTCTGGCTCCGTGGGCGACGCTAAATCAGATTGGTAGTTGAAAGGCCTCAGGCTTTCTTGAAGGAAATCCCTGAATTACTTCCAACAGGGTAAACTCCTTAAACAAAAGCCTTTGTACCGACAGCTCTACAGTAAGCAAAAGCACCCATTCTTCATAACAACAGACTCAATGGGGTGACACACAGGTGGCAGTTAACCGCCCTAAATTCCTACATAAATTTAAGAATAGTCAACTGTTACAGGAAATGCAGATGCTCAGGTCGTCTTGGTTTACTTCTTTAAAATAATCACACTTTGACTCTGAGTTCCTCTTCCACTTTGATTGATTACCACCTGACACTCATGTGACAATTGATCAGGTGATTCCATCAATGCAACCAACTTCCTTGTCTTTTTCTGACCTTTCATAAGATTTAATGAATTGTAATTCTGTAAAAAAAGGCTGGATAATCTGGAAATAAACAGAAGAAGATCACACTGCCTCTCGGCTGCTGTGTTTGTTACCCATCGCCAACTCCTCATCCACCTTCTGGGAACCCTGGATTCTATCTGGGCTGCAGCTGGTCTGCGGTATTAGGGCACCATACAAATTTGAATCAACTTGCAATGTCTGAAAGCTGTGTCTGAGGTTTGGTATAGGGTTTGGATTAGGGGTAGTGTTTAGTGCTAGGATTAGGGTTAGTGTTCGGTTTAAGATTAAGGTTGAGCTCAGTGAAAGGATCTGTGCATGAATGAGAATTAAAGTAAGGGCACCATACAGATTTGAATCAACTTGCAGTGTCTGAGAGCAGTGTCTGAGGTCATGTTTAGGATTATGGTTAGGGTTAGGGTTTAGGGATAGGGTTAGGGTTAGGCTTCGGGTTCAGATGATGCTTGTGTTCATGGCTGGGATCTGTAGATGCATGAGGTTTAAAGTTGGGCTACATGAAAATGTGAATCAACTTGCAGTGTCTGAGTGATGTATCTGAGGTTATGTTTAGGGATACGGTTAGGGTTAGAGGTTAGGACAACAGTTAGTGTTAGGGTTCTGGTTAGGGTTAGGTGGGGCTCATGGATGGGATTTTTGCATAGTAACGATTAAAGCAAGGGCACCACACAAATTTGATTCTACCTCCAGTGTCTGGGTACAGTGTCTGAGTTTAGGTTTAGGGTTAGGGTTTGGGTTAGGTTTTAGGGCAAGAGTTAGCGTTAGGGTTCTGTTAGTGTTAATGTTGTGCTAAGAGATGGGATCTGTGCATGGGTGAGGGGTAAATTTAATGCACCATACAAATTTGAATCAACTTGCAGTGTCTGAGGTTTGGGTTAGGGTTAGGATTAGGTTTAGAAGTTAGGGTTGGGGTGTGTGTTTGTGTTAGGGTTCTGGTCAGGGATGAGATCTGTGCATGGGTAATGGTTAAAGTTTGGAAACCATAAAATTTGAATCAACTTTCAGTGTCTGTGTGCAGTGTCTGAATTTAAGGCCAGTGTTAGGGCTAGGGTTACCTTTTAGGTCTACAGATAGGGTTAGGGTTTGGGTTAGCATTAGGGTTCTGCTCAAGGATGGTATCTGTGCATGGGTGAGGAGTAAAGTTAGGGCACCATACAAATTGAAATCAACTGGCAGTATTTGTGGGCAGTGTCTGAGGATAGGGATAGGGTTAGGGTTAGGGGTTCAGGCTAGGGTTAGAGTTAGGGTTTGGGTTAGGGTTAGGGTTGTGCTCAGGGATGGGATCTATGCACAGGTGAGGGTTAAAGCTAGGGCAGCATAAAAATATGAAGCAACTTGCAGAGTATGACGGCAGTGTCTGAGTTTAACGTTAGCGTAAGTTTAGGGTTAGGGGTTAGAGCTAGCGTTAGGGTTAGGGTTGTTTTCAGGGATGGCATCTGTGCATGAGTAAGGGGTATAGTTGGGGCACCATACAAATTAGAATCAACTTCATGTTATGTGTGCAGTGTCTAAGGGTAGGTTTACAGTTAGGGTTAGGGTTAGGGATTAGGTCTATGGCTAGAGTTAGGGTTGCGGTTAGGTTTAGTGTTGTGCTCATGTATGGGAACTGTGCATGTTTGAGATTAATGTTAGGGCACCATACAAATTTGTATCAACTTGCAGTGTCTGTGGGAAGTATATGAGTTTAGGGTTAGGGTTAGGGTTAGGGGTAAGGACTCCGGTTAGGGTTAGGGTTCGGGTTACTGTTAGGGTTGTGCTCAGGGATTGGATCTGTGCATGGGTGAGGGTTAAAGTTACAGCACCATAAAAATTTGAATCAATGTGTAGTCCCTGAAGTCAGTGTCTGAGTTTTGGTTTAGGGCTAGCGGTTAGAGCTATGGATAGCATTAGGGACTGGGTTAGGGTTAGGGTTGTTGTCAGGGATGGACTCTGTTCATGGGTGAGGGTTAAAAATAGGGCACCATACAAATTTGAATCAACTTGCTGTGTGTGTGTGTGTGTGTGTAGTGTCCGACAGTAGGGTTAGGGTATGGGTCATGGTCAGGGGTTAGGGCTAGGTATAGCGTTCAAGTTAGGGTTAGGGTTGTGCTCAAGGATGGATTCTGTGCATGGGAGAGAGTTAAATATAGGGCACCATACAAATTTGAATCCACTTACAGTGTCAGTGTGCAGTGTCTGAGTTTAAATTTAGGGTTAGGGTAATGGATAAGGGTTAGGGCTAGGGTTTGTGTTAGGGTTCAGTTTAGTGTTAGGGTTGTGTTCAGGGATGGGATCGGTGCATAGGTGAGGGTTAACTTTAGGGCACCATACATATTAAGTCAACATGCAGTGTCTGAGGACAGTGTCTAATATTTGGGTTGAGGTTAGTGGTTAGAGCTAGGATTAGGGTTAGGGTTCGGGTTATGGATACAATTGTGCTCAAGGATGGGATCTGTGCATGGGTGATGGTTAAAGTTAGGGCTCTATACAAATTTGAATCAACTTGCTGTGTCTTTGGGCTGTGTCTGAAGTTATGGTTAAGGTTAAGGTTAGGTAAACGGGTTAGGGCCAGGGTTAGGGTTAGATTTCGGGTTATGGTCAGTGTTGGGCTCTGGAATGGGATCTGTGCATGGGAGAGGGTTAATGTTAGGGCACCTTACAAACTAGAATCGATTTGCAGTGTCTGTGTTGCAGTGTCTGTGTTTAGGGTTAGGGTTTAGGTTAAGTTTTAGTGCTAGGGTTAGGGTTAGAGTACAGTTTACAGTTAGGGTTTTGCTCAGGGATGGGATCTTTGCATGGGTAAGGGTTAAAGTTAGGGCACCATCTGCAGCTGTAGCCCTGTGGCATCTGATCCCATCAGATCTCGGAAGCTAAGCAGGGTCGGGCCTCATTAGTACCTGGATGGGAGACCACCTGGTAACACCGGAAGCTGTAGGCTTGGGAGAAGGACCTGGCAACACCCTCCCCCCCCAAAAAAAATCAATCTGCCACTGAAAACCCTATGAACAACAGAGAAGCACTGACAATAGTATTTCCCCTGTTGTACAGAGTGTCGCTATGAGTTGGACACCGACTCGACAGCACTTAACTACAACAACAACAGGGCACCATACAAATTTGAATCAACTTGCAGTGTCTGAGTGCAGTGTTTGAGGTTAGTGTTACGGTTAGGGATAAGGTTAGGGCTAGGATTAGGGTTATGGTTCTGTTTAGCGTTAGTTCAGGGCTCATGGACGGGATCTTTGTATGGAAGGGTTAAAGTTAAGGCACCACACAAATTTGATTCTGCTTCCAGTGTCTGGGTATATTGTCTGAGTTTAGGCTTAGGGTTAGGTGTTGGGGCTCGGGTAGCATTAGTGTTCAGTTAGAGTTAGGGTGGTGCTCAGGGATGAGATCTAGGCATGGTTTAGCCATTAAACGTAGGGTACCATACAAATTTCAATAAACTTGCAGTGTCTGAGGATAGTGTCTGGGTTAATCGTTATGATTAGGGTTAGGGGTTAGGGATAGTGTTAGGGTTACTGTTCCAGATATAGTTCACATTGTGCTCAGGGATGGGATCTATGGATAGATGAGGGTTAACATTAGGGCACTGTACAAATTTGAATGAACTTGCAGAGTCTCAGGGCAGAGTGTGAGGTTAAGGTTAGGGTTAGGGTTAGGTTTCGGGTAAGGTTTTATGGCTTGGCTTATGGACAGGATTCAGTTAGGTTTAGTGTTGTGCTCTGGGATTGGATCTGCTAGGGTGAGGGTAAAAGTTAGGGCACTATACAAATTTGAATCATCTTGCAGTGTCTAAGATTTGGGTTAGGATTAGTGTTAGGGTTAGTGGTTAGAGCTAGGGTTAGGGTTAGAGTACGGGTTATGGTTAGGTTTGTGCTCGGGGTACAGTCTGGGAATGGGTGAGGTTTAAATGTAGGGCACCATACAAATTTGTATCAACTTGCAGTGTCTGTGGGCAGTTTCTGATGTTATTTTTATTGTTGCTGTTAAGGTTCGGGGTTAGGGTTAGGGTTAATGTTAGGGTTCTGCTCAGAGATGGGAACTCTGCATGGATGATTGTTAAGTTAGGGAACCCTAACAATTTGAATCAACTTGCAATGTTTGTCGGCAGTCTGAAGATATGGTTAGGGTTATTGTTAAGTTTAGGGGTTAACGCTAGGGTTACGGTTAGGGTTCAGGTTAGGGTTAGGGTTGGGCTCAGGGATGGGGTCTGTGCTATGTTGAGGGTTAAAGTTAGGACACCATACAATTCTGATTCAACGTGCAGTGTCTTAGGGCAATGTCTGAAGCTAGGGTTAGGGTTAGTGTTAGGGTCCCACTAAGGTATAGGATTTCTGCATGTGTGAGGGTTAAAGGTAGGGTACCACACAAATTTGAATCAACTTGCAGTGTCTCAGGGCAGTGTGTGTCATAAGCTTCAGGTATAGAGTTAGTATTAGTGGTTAGGGCTAACATTAGTGTTAGGGTTCAGGATAGGGTTAGGGTTGTGCTGACAGATGGGATCTGTACATGGGTGATGCTGTAAGTTAGGGCATCATACAAATTTGAATAAACTTGCCTTGTCTCAAGGCAGTGTCTGAGGTTATGGTTATGGTTTGGGTTAGGGGAAAGGGACACAGTTGAGGCTAGGGTTCTAGTTAAGGTAAGCATTGTGTTTAGGGATGGGATCTTTGCTAGTTTGAAGGTTAGTGTTAGGGCACCATACAAATTTGAATCAATTTGCAGTGTCTGTGGGCAGAGTCTGAATTTAGGGTTAGGGTTACGTTTAGGGTTAGTGGTTAGGGATTTTCTCAGGAATGGGATCAGTGCATGGGTGAGGGTTGAAGTAATGACACCATACAAGTTTGTATCAACTTTCAGTGTCTGAGGTCAGTGTCTGAGTTTATGGTTAGGGTTAATGTTAGGGTTAGGCGTTAGGGCTCAGGTTAGGTGTGGAGTACAGCTTAGGTGTAGGGTTGTGCTCTGGGATGGGATCTGTGCCTGGGTGAGGGTTAAAATTAGGACACCATAAAAATTTTTATCAATTTGCAGTATCTGAGGGTGGTGTCTCAGGATATGATTAATGTTAAAGTTAGGGTTAGTGGTAGGGGTAGGGGTAGGGTTATGGTTCTGGTATGTGTTAATGTTGCTCTCAGGAATGGGATCTGTGCATGGGTGAGAGTTAAATTTAGGACATGATAAAATTTGAATCATCTTCCATTGTTTCACGGCAGTGTCTTAGTTTCGGTTTATTGGTTAGGGCTAGGGTTAGGGTTAGGGTTAAGGTTCGGGTTCGGGTTAGGGTTGTGGTCAGGGCGAGGTTTGCATGGGTGAGGGTTAAAGTTAGGGCACCATGCAAATTTGAATCAACTAATAGTGTCTGAGTCCAGTGTCTGAGGATACGGTTAGGTTTGTGCTCAGGGATGGAATCTGTGCATGTGTGAGGGTTGAAGTTAGGGCACCATATAAATTTGAATCAAATTTCTGTGTCGAAGGGCAATGTCTGAGATTAGGTTTATGGTTATACTTAGGGGTTATGGCTATGGTTATGGTTAGGGTTCCGGTTAGAGCTGAGTTTGTGCTCAGTGATGGGATCTGTGCATGAGTGAGGGTGAAATTTAGGGCACCATACAAATTTGAATCAACTTGAAATGTGTAAGGGCAGTGTCTGAGGAGAGAGTTAGTGTTAGGGTTTGGGTAACTGGAAAGGGCTAGGGTGAAGGGTAGGGTTAGTGTTAGGGTTAGGTTTGTGCTCAGGGATGGGATATGTGCATGGGTTATGGTTAAATTTAGTGCACCATACAAATTTAAATGAAAGTGCTGTGTCTGAATGCAGGGTCTCAGGTTAGACTTAGGGTTAGGGTTAGGTCTAGAGTTAGGGTGAGGGTTCGGGCTATTGTTAGAGTTGTGCTCAGGGATGGGATCTGTGCATGGGTGAGGGATTAAGTTAGGGCACCACACAAATTTGAGTCAACATTTGAATGCAGTGTTGGAGCATGTGGTTTGGGTTAGGGTTGTGGTTAATGGTTAGAGCTAGGGTTAGGGTTAGGGTTTGTCTTAGGGTTAGGATTGTGCTCAGGGATGGGGTCCGTGCACGGGTGATGGTTAAAGTTAGGTCACCATACAAATTTGAACCAACTTACAGTGTCTGTGAGCACTTTCCATTTTAGGGCTAGGGTAGGGTTAGGGATAGAGGTTAGGGCTAGGGTTAGGGTTAGGGTTTGGGATAGGGTTAGGGTTGTGCTCAGGGATGGGATCTGTGCATAGTAAGGGTTAAAGTTAGCACAACATAAAAATTTGAATCAACTCTCAGTGTCTGAAGGCAGTGTCTGAAATTAGGGTTAGTGTTACTGTAAGGTTTAGGAGTTAGGGTTAGGGTTCCGATTAGGGTTATGGTTGTGCTCAGGGAAGGGTTTTGTGCACGGGTGAGGGTTAAAGGTAGGGCACCATATATATGACTCAACTTGCTGTGTCTGAGGGCATTGTCTGAGTTTAGGGTTATGTTTAGGGTTTAGGGCTAGGGTTAAGGTCAGGGTGCAGGTTAGGTTTATGGTTGTATTCGCGGATGAGATCTGTGCATGGGTGACAGTTAAAGCACCATACAAATTTGAATCAACTTGCAGTGTATGAGTGCAGTGTATGAGGTTAGGGTTAGAGTTAGGGTTAGTGTTTAGGACTATGGTTAAGTTTAAGTTTCCAGTTAGGTTTAGGTTGTACTCAGGGATGGGATCTGTGTATGACTGAGGGTTAAAGTTAGGGCACCATACAAATTTGAACCAACTTGCTGTATCTGATGGCAGTGTCTGAGGTTAGCATTATGATTAGGATTTGGGTTGGGGCTAGTGCTAAGATTAGGGTTAGGGTTCGGGTTAGGGTTAGGGTTTTGCTCAGAGATGGTATCTCTGCATGTGTGAGCATTAATGTTAGGGACACATGCATATTTGAATCAACTTACAGTGTCAGAGTTCAGTGTCTTAGGTGTGGGTTAGGGTTAGGGTAACGTTTAGCAGTTAGGGATAGGGTTAGGTTTAGGGTTCCAGTTAGGATTATGGTTGTGCTCAGGGATGGGTTCTGTGCAGGGGTGAGGGTTAAAGTTGGGGCACCATACAAATTTGAACCAACTTGCAGTATCTGAATGCAGTGATCGAGTTAGTGTTAGTGTTAGGGTTAGGGTTTGGGTTAGAGCTAAGTTTGGTGTGAGGGTATGGATAGGGTAAGGGTTGTGCTCAGGGATGGTGTCTGTTCATGGGTGAAGGTTAAAGTTAGGGCACCATACAGATTTGAATCAACTTGCCATGTCTGAGGTCAGTGTCTGCCATTAGGGTTAGAGTTAGGATTAGGGTTAGGTGGTAGGGCTTGGATTAGTGTTAGCATTCGTGATAGGGTTAGGGTTGTGTTCAGGGATGGGATCTGTGCATCTAGGAGTGTTAAAATTAGGGCACCATACAAATTGGAATCAACATCCATTTCCTGCAGGCAGTGTCTGAAATTAGGTTTAGGGTTAGTGTTAGGGTTGGGGTTATGTCTAGGGTTAGGGTGAGGGTTCTGGTTAGGGCTAGGGATGTGCTCCTGGATGGGATCTGTGCAAGGGTGAGGGTTAAAATTAGGGCAGCATAAAATTTGAGTCAACTTGCAGTGTCGGAGCTCACTGTGTGATGTTATGGTTAAGGTTAGGTTTAGGGTTTTGGGTTAGGGATAGGGTTAGGTTTAGGGTTCAGGTTAGGGTTAGGGTTGTGCTAAGGGATAGAATCTGTGCATGGGTGATGGCTAACATTGGGACACCATACAAATTTGTACCCAGTTCCAGTGTCTGAGGGCAGTGTCTGAACTTAGGGTTAGGGTTAGGAGTTAGGGCTAGGGTTAATGTTAGGATTCTGGTTAGGGATAGGTTTGTGCCCAGGGATGGGATCTGCGCATGGGTGAGGGTTAAATGTAGGGCAGCATACATATTTGAATGAATTTGCAGTGTCTGAGGGCAGTGTCTCAGGTTAGGGTTTGGGTTAGGTTTAGGGTTAGGGGTAAGGGCTACGGTTACAGTCAGGATTCGGTTTAGGGTTAGGGTTGTGCTCAGCAACAGTATCTGTGCAGGGATTAGGGATAAATTTAGGGCATCATACTATTTGAATAAATTTGCAGTGTCTTAGGTCAGTGTCTGAGATGAGTGTTATGGTTATGGGTAGGGTTAGGGGTTAGTGATAGGGTTAGGTTTATGATTAGTTTGGGGTTAGGGTTGTGCTCAAGGACAGTATCTGGGCATGGGTGAGGTTAAAAGTTAGGGCACCATGCAATTTGAATCAACATGCAGTGTTTAAGGTCAGTGTCTCAAGTTAGGTTTAGGGTTAGGGTTAGGGTTCAGGTTTAGGGCTAGGGTTAAGGTTTGGGTTTGGGTTACAATTAGCATTTTACTCAGGGATGGGATATCTGCATGGTTGAGTATTAAAGGTAGGGAACCATACAAAATTTGCATCAATTTACAGTGTCTGAGGGCAGTGTCTGAGGGTAGGGTTAGTGTTAGGGCTGGTGTTAGTGTTAGGGTTTGGGTTAGGGCTAGCATTGTACTCAGGGATAGGATCAGTGCATGGGTGAGGGTTAAAGTTAGGGCACCATACATATTTGAATTATCTTGCAATGTCTGTGCACAGAGTCTGGGTTTAGGGTTAGGGTTTGTGTTAGGGTTACAGATTATGTCTGGGGTTTGTGTTAGGGTTTGTGCTTGGGTTAGGGTTGTGCTCAGGGTTGGGGTTGGTGCATGGGTGAGATTTAAAGATAGGGCACTAAAGAAATGTTAATCAACTTACAGTGTCTGAGGGCAATGTCTGAGATTATGGTTATGGTTATGATTAGGATTAGGGTTTAGGGCTAGGGTTAGGGTTAAGGTTCAGTTTAGGTTTGGGTTTTGCTCAGAGGTGGTATCTGTGCAAGGGTGAGGTTTGAATTTAGGGCAGCATATATATTTGAATCCACTTGCAGTGTATGAGTGCAGTGCCTGAAGGTAGGTTATGGTTAGGGTTGGTGTTAGGGGTTAGGCCTAGAGTAAAGGTTAGGATTAGGGTTAGCATTAGAGTCATGCTCAGGGGTGGGATTTGAGCATGGGTGAGTGTTAAGTCACCATACAAGTTTAAAACAACTTGCAGTGTCTGAGTGCAGTGTCTGAGGTTAGAGTTAGGGTTAGGGTTAGAGGGTAAGGCTATGGTTAGGGTTTGGGTTCATGTTAGAGTTAGTGTTGTGCTCAGAGTTTGTATCTGTGCAGGGTGAGGGTTAATGTTAGGGCACCATACAAATTTGAATCAACTTGCAGTATCTGTGGAGAGTGCCTGAGTTTATTGTTAGATTTAGGCTTAGTGTTAGGTGCTAGGGTTAGGGTTAATGTAAGGGTTCGAGTTAGCATTAGATTTGTGCTCAGGCATGGTATCTGTGCATGGTTGAGGGTTAAATTTAGTGCATCATACAAATTGAATCAACTTTCAGTGTCAGAGGGCAGTGTCTGAGGTTATGATTATGGTTATGGTTAGGGGTTAATGCTAGGGTTACCATTAGTGTTCAGGTTAGGGTTAGTGTTGTGCTCAGTGGTGGGTTCTGTGCATGGGTGAGAGTTAAAATGTAGGCACCACACAAATTTGAATCATCTTTCAGTTTCTGAAGACAGGGTCTGAGGTTTGTGTTAGTGTAAGGGTTATGGTTAGGGGTTAGGCCTAGGGTTAGGGGTAGGGTTAGGGTTCTGCTCAGGGATAATATCTGTGCTAGGTGAGGTTTAAAGTTAGGGCACCATACAAATTTGAATCAACTTGCAGTTTCTCTGGTAATTGTCTGAAGTTAGGTATAGGGTTAGTGTTAGGGTTAGTCATTGGGGCTAGGATTAGGGTGATAGTCTGTGTTATGATTAGAGTTGTGCTCAGGGATGGGATCTATGCATTGGTTATGGTTAAATTACTGCACCATACAAATTTGAATCAACTTGCAGTGTTTGAGTGCAGTGTCTGATGTTATTGTTCAGGTTAGAGTTAGGATTTAGGGCTTCGATTAATATTGAGTTCAGGTGAGGCTTAGGTTTGTGCTCAGGTATGGGATCTGTGCATGGGTGAGCTTTAATTTTAGGACACCATACAAGTTTGTATCAATTGCAATGTCTGAAGGCAGTGTTTGTGTTTAGGGTTATGGTTTGGATTAGGGTTAGGAGTAAGGGCTAGGGATAGAGTTAGGGTGAGGTTAGGGTTAGGGTAGTGCTCAGGAATCGGATCTGTGCTGGGTGAGCATTAACGTTAGGGTACCATACAAATTTGAGTCACCTTGCAGTGTCAGAGGTCATAGTATGACTTTAGGTTTAGGGTTAGTGTTAGGATTAGGGGTTAGCATTAGAGTTGTGCTCAGGGATGGGATCTGTACATGGGTGAGGGTAAAATTTAGGGCAGGATACAAATTTCAATTTACTTACAGAGTCTGAGGGCAGTGTCTGAGGTTATGATTAGAGTTCCGTTTAGGGTTAGGGTTCGGGGATGGGATAGGTGTATGAGTTAGGGTTAAAGATAGGGCACCATAGAGGTTTGAATCACCTTGCAGTGTCTGAGGGAATTGTCTGAGGTTAGGGATAGGGTTAGTGTTAGGATTAGAGGTTAGGGAAAAGGTTAGAGTTAGCATAAAGGTTATGGTTAGAGTTGTGCTCAAGGATGAGATCTATATATGGGTGATGTTTAAATTACGGCACTATACAAATTTGTATCAACATGCAGTGTCTGAATGCAGTGTCTAAAATTAGGGTTAGGGTAAGGGCTGTGCTCAGGGATGGGATTTGTGCATGCGTGAGGTTTAATTTTGGGTCACCATACATATTTGAATAAAATTGCAGTGTTTGAGGGCAGTGTCTGAGTTTAGGGGTAGGGTTAGGTTTAGCAATAGGGCTTCGAGCTACGGTTATGTTTAAGGTTCGTGTTAGTGTTTGAGTTTTACTCAGGGATGGGACCTGTGCATGGATGAGGTTTAAAGTTAGGGCACCATAAAAATTTGAATCAACTTATTGTGTCTGAGGCAGTGTCTGAGTTTAGGGTTAGGGTTATTGTTAGGTTTAGTGGCCATGGCCAGTGTTAGGTTTAGGGTTCAGGTTAACATTGGGGTTGTTCTCAGGGATGGGATCTGTGCATTGGTGAGGATTAATATTACAGTGCCATAAAAATTTTAATCAACTTACAGTGTCTGTGTGCATTGTCTGAGGTTAGGGTTAGGTTTAGGTTTAGTGTTATGGGTTAGGGCAAGGATTAGGGGTAGAATATGGTTTAGGGTTATGGTTGTGCTCAGGGATGGGATCTGTGCATTTGTTAGAGTTAAATTTATGGCAACATACAAATTTGAATCTACTTGCAGTGTCTGAAGGCAGTGTCTGAGATTAAGGTTAGGTTTAGGGTTAGGAATAGCAGGTAGGTTTAGGGATAGGGTTAGAGTTTGTGTTAGGGTTGAGGTTGTGCTCAGGGATTTGATCTCTGCATTGATGAAGGTTAAAATTAGGGCACCATAAATTTGAATCAACTTGCAGTGTCTGAGGGCAGGGACTGAGGTTAGGGTTAAGGGTAGGGCTAGGGTTAAGGATTAGGGCTAGAGTTAGTGCTATGGTTCGGGTTAGAGTTAGGGTTGTGCTCAGCCATGAGATCTGTGCATGTGTAAATGTAAAAGTTAGGGCACCAAACAAATTTGAATCAACTTACTGTGTCTCTGTGCAGGGTCTGAGTTTAGTGTTATGGTTAGGGTTAGGATTAAGGGTTAGGGCTACTGTTAGGTTTATGGTTTAGGTTAAGGCTAGGGTTTCTCTAAGGAATGGGACTTTTGCGTGGGTTAGGTAAAGGGTAAGGGCACCATACAAATTCAAATCAACTTGCAATGTCTGAAGGCAATGTCTGAGGTTTGGTTTTGAGGTTTGGGTTAAGAGTAGGGGTTAGTGCTATGGTTAGTCTTAGGGTTCAGGTGAGGGTTAGGCTTGTGCTCAGGGATAGGATCTGTGCATGGATGAGGGTTAAAGTTAGGGCAACATACAATTTTGAATCAACTTGCACTTTATGAGGGCAGTGTCTGTGGTTAGGGTTAGGGTTAAGGTTAGGGATAGGGTTTAAGGAGAGGGTTAGGGATAGGGCTTGTGTTCTGGTGAGGGATGTGGTCATGGCGGGGATCTTTGCATGGGTGAGGGTCAAAGTTGAGCTACATAATAATTTGAATCAACTTGCAGTGTCTGAAGGGTGTATCTGAGCTTATGTTTAGGGATAGTTTTAGGGTTAGGGGTTAGGACTATGGTTAGGGTTAGGGTTCTGGTTAGGGCAAGGGTTCAGCTCACTGATGGGATCAGTGCATGGATGAGCATTAAAGATAGCGCACCATACAAATTTGAGTCAACTTGCAGTGTCTGACAGCAGTGTCTTAGTTTAGGGTTAGGGTTAGAGTCAGGGTTAGTGGTTAGGGCTAGCATTAGGGTTAGGGTTCGCGATAGGGTTAGGGTTATACTCCAGGATGGGATCTGTTCATGTGTGAAGGTTAAAGGTATGGAACCATGCAAATTTGAATAAACTTGCAGGGTCTGAGGGCAGTGTCTGTGGTTACGGATAGGGTTAGTGTTTGGGTAAGGGTTTAGTGCTAGGGATAGTGTTAGGTTTAGGGTTCAGGTTAGGGTTGTGCTCAGGGATGGGATATGTGCATGGGTGAGGGTTAAAGTTAGGGTACCATACAAATTTGAATCAACTTGCAGTCTTTGAGTGCAGTGTCTGAGGTTAGCATTTGGGTTTGTTTTAGGGTTAGGGCTAGGGCTAGGGTTAGGGTTCAGGTTAGGGTGAGGGTTGTTCTCAGGGCTGGGATCTGTGCATGGGTGAGGAATAAAGTTGGGCAACATAAGTATTTGAATCATCTTGCAGTGTCTGAGGGCCATGTCTGTGCATAGTGCTAATGTTAGGGTTAGGGTTAGCGGTGAGTGATAGGGTTAGTGTTAGATTTCTGGTTTGGGTTAGGGTTGTGCTCAGGAGTGTGTTCTGTGCATCAGTGAGGATCAAAGTTACGGTGCCATACAAATTTGAATCACCTAGCAGTGTCTGAGTGTAGTGTCTTTGGTTAGATTTAGAGTTAATGGTTGGGGTTAGGGTTAGGGTTAGTGTTTGGGTAAATTTAGGGTTGTGCACAGGGTTGGGATCTGTGCATGTGTGAGCATTAAATTTAGGGCACCAAACAATTTTGAATCAACTTGCAGTGTCTGAAGGCAGAGTTTGAGGGTAGGGTTAGTTTTGGGGTTAGGGGTTATGGCTAGGGTTATGGATAGTGCTCTGGTTAGGGGTAGGGTTGTGCTCAGGGATGGGGTCAGTGCATCAGTGAGGGTTAAATTTAGGGCACAATACAAACTTGAATCAACTTGCAGTGTCAGAGGACCATGTCTGAGGTTAGGATAAGGGTTATGGTTAGGGGTAAGGGCTGGGTTTAGGGTTAGGGTTTGGGCTCGGGTTCAGGTTAGTTTTGATCTCAGGGATAGGATCAGTGCATGGGTAGGGTTAAAGTTTGAGCACCATACATATTTGAATCAACTTCATTGTCTGAGGGAAGTGTTTGAGTTTAGGGTTAGGGTTAGGGTTAGAGGTTAGGGATAGAGTTAGTGTTAGTGTTTGGGTTAGGGTTTGGGTTGTGCTCAGGGATGGGTCTGTGCATGCTTGAGGTTTAATATTAGGTAACCATACAGATTTGTATCAACTTACAGTGTCTGAAGGTAGTGTCTGAGGTTAGGGTGGGGGTTAGTGTTATGGTTCGTGTTTAGGGATAGGGTTAGTGTAATGGTTTGGGTTGGGATTAGGTTTGTGCTGAAGGATGGGATCTGTGCATGAGTGAAGGTTAAAGTTAGTGCTCCATTGTAATTTGAATAAACTGCAGTGTCTCTAGGTAGAGTCTGAGGTTCGGGTTTCCTTTGGGGTTAGGGGTTTGGGCTTAGATTAAGTTTAGGGTTTGGGTTAGTGTTAGAGTTATGGTTAGGGTCAGGGTTAGGTTTAGGTTTAGGCTTAGGGGTTAGGGCTAGGGTTAGGGTTATGATTTGTGTTAGGGTTAGGATTGTGCTCAGGGATGGGATCTTGCATGGGTGAGTGCTAAAGTTAGGCAACATAAATATTTGAATATTCTTGCAGTTTCTAAGGGCTGTGTCTGAATTTAATGTTAGGTTTAGCTTTACGGGTTGTCATTAGAGTTAGGGTTCGGGTTAGGGCTTCTGTTGTGCTCAGTGATGGGATCTCTGCATGGGTGAGGGTTAAAAATAGGGCACCATAAATATTTAAATCAACATCCAGTGTCTAAG